>NKZH01001908.1:0-31113 GCA_002370695.1 Metschnikowia matae var. maris | reverse complement strand
TTGTTTCCTGGAACCCATGGGGAACTGCTCCATCTGCGCTGCCAGGTAAGGCTGGTTGCGACCGTTTGTGGTTGCGAAATCTGGTTGATTCCGTCTCATAGTAACCAATCAAAATGGATTCGAATTAAAGATGAATTGAGACTCCTCTCACGAATTTTTATCCAAGTCTTTAATTAAAATTCTTAATCTTCAATATAACGGCAAAATCTGAATGCTTGATATTGGAGGGGATGAGAAAGTATAGGTACAAGAATTTTGTTTACATGAAATCTGTGAGAATAGGCACAGAACCGGCAGTTCATGGTCACAAATTCAGTACAGACGCTCTGGTAATTTAAAGTGCTGCACCTTGTGCGGATTTCAAGCATTCAATACGACTCCTGATAATTTCTTTCTAATGACTACAGCCTGGCTTTCACATTGTGGACATACAGAGACTAAACAGAACAGTAAAATATCCGACCGAATGAATTTAAAGCACAAGTCTACCAACCACTTTCTGGTCAAATACACTTAACTACCAAATAATTTTCACTATCCTGCCACCGCTTTCAGTTGATTAATTTTTCAAGCATGACTTCTAGAGTTGTTCATATGCACTATTGATTTTGTGCAAATTGTAGTAGTTAATAGCAATGAACTTTTTGATGATATATTCATAAAATTAATGGTAATAATAAATCTAAATTGGCATGTTGTACATTCACCAGGCATTCTATAATGCTCAATTTGAGCCAATGTCTGTTTTAGGGCTTCTAAATGACATGAATTCTGAATTATGGCCACACAGAAAAGATCTTTTTACCATAAACTACCACTACTAATAGTAATTCATACTAGTAGCCAATAATACTAAGATTCACTACCAATGCTACCCCAAGTCATCGTGTTACATAATAAACCAGTATTGTGCTCGACCAGATGTGAATTAGAAACCTCTTAATGATGTTATATGACTTTCTAAATGGAGCTCAGTTCAAACACTTACGTAATCGTCAATAATAAAAAGATGAGTTGGTTACTAAACAGACCACAACATTTTAAGCTTATAGAAAAACTATAGAACACTTTTCCTTTTCATATTGGGTTAATCTTTGTATAAAGCAATTGAAGTATATGGCAGTAACAACAAGAAACACCTCCAATTATTTCGCAAGAAGGCTTACCGATTTTTTTCATTGCTATTGCTTCCGGAAAAATTGTTGAACTTGAGGAACCAGTACACCTTTGTGTACTGCATGCTCATATGACTGCATACAGATGAAACCATGATGGCTATTGTTGAAAAGAGGAAAATCTAGCGCTGAGACTCGTCTAGGCCTCGCCTAACTCTGGTAATTATTTTCTTAAAGAAAAAGTCGATAAGAGCTTGATGATGGAGAAAAATGGGATCTATATAAGAGAGGACGATGTTCTTATAAGGGATCATCGAAACAGCTGTGCTAAGATACAAGGATCTCCTAGTATAGTTTAGATGCAGATAAGAACATAGATACTCGAGAGGTAACTCCTGAATTTTACACTTAATAGAGTTATTGGAAAACAACTGGGTGATCGTTGTTGAACTTGCAGCACATCTATACCTCATGATCACGTGCCTACTGGCACGTGAACAAAGTTCAGGTTCATGTGTCCTACCGAAACGTGAATAGAGGAGCATGCAAGTGTTAAACTTAACACTTGATGAATATGTAGATGAGTACATTTCTAACACAAGATGAAATGTTGCTAGGACAAATTGTTGCTAGGAGGATTATTTAGTCCAACCTGCATATTGGTTGCTACGCAGACCAATATGGCTTGGCCTATAAGAAAAGGGAAATCCGCAATATTGAAACAAGGCGGATAAGTAAATCTGTCACAGCACCCCTAGGTTGAGTTTACAGGGACCTAACAAATGTTATCACTGCTCCATAATTGAAAGCGTAAAGCGCTGAAACATAAACAATCGTTCCATTTTATGCGAGTGTGTATCGTAAAGCTCAACAAGAAAGCTCTATTATGCAAAATGCGCGGTGTGGAACTATCTAGTTTAATTATACAGATACTTCTTGGGTGATAAAGTATACATACACGGCTTCAAGGGCCACAGGAATGGTAATCCGATAGGCTCGATAACTTAAAACAGAAGCTAGTCTTAAAACTATCATATTCTAATTCTTTGATGCCACAGCTTTTTTTTTTTGACTATTCAAAAGTGTTATTCAAACCCAAGTTAGTTTTTTTTCCTTTGGGTTTACTGGATCAATCAAGTTCAAATCCATGTGCCATGCTATCCACTGAGTTGACGTTGACTGGGCCAACCATTAGTTCTACTGATTCTAATGAGTCTACTAAAATCTGATGTGGTAATCAATCCCTAAGAAGTTAGACTTCTTGAAAATCCATTTCCCAGACATTAGCCTCTAGTCATTTGCTTTTCAATAATACTTACTTCTGTTTTCCATAGTCATAATTCTAGTAATTTTAATCCTGAAACAAGTTAGACTGTGTTCATAGGCCTATTCCTAAGTATAGTACTAGTAATACTCTTCAGGCCGTTTTTTTTTTCTATTGCAATTTTTATGCAGTATTTTTTTGAGTGTTTATCCACTCTTGTCATATCCTTTTGCCTCTATTGATCAGAGAGCACGTGACATTGCTCACATGCTGCGTGCGCATCAATACCTGATACGCATCTCATCAAAAAAAATTTACCACACCCTACTATGGATATCTCTAAACCCGTGGGCTCGGAAATCACGTCGGTGGATTTCGGGGTTTTGACCCTTGCGGAAATCAGAAAACTCTCCGCAAAACAAATCACAAACCCCAATGTCTTTGACAACTTGGGCCACTCCGTAACCGGTGGTTTGTACGATTTGGCCCTAGGTGCCTTTCTCAGAAACCTCTGTACCACATGTGGACTTGACGAGGTACTGTGCCCGGGTCATCAGGGACACATCGAGTTGCCGGTGCCAGTTTATAACCCTCTTTTTTTCAACCAAATGTACGTTTTCTTGCGCCTGGCTTGTCTCTATTGTCACCGCTTGAAGCTTCACGAAATGGCTGTGCACAAGTACGTGTGCCAGTTGCGTTTGGTGCAATACGGCTTGCTCTTGGAGCTGCAAGAATTGGAGTCCATGTTGGCCAAGGAGGGTTCCAGCAATGATGCAGAAGAGTCATCTACGACGGAAATGGACCCTGCCAAGAAAATCGCACTCAAAGAGGCCTCCGAGAAATTCGTGGAGGAGGCCATTGCTAATGCTATTGCCGAGGGTAGAACATCTGCTCTTGGCTTGAATACAGAGACAGTGGGTGAAGAGAGAAAGAACCTCATCCATGATTTCTATACCCGAATTGTCAGCAGGCCCAAATGTGACAATTGTGGAATGCACAGCCCTTCGTACCGTAAGGATGGTTATGTTAAGGTGTTTGAGAACGGATTGAGAGAGTCCCAAATCTCTGCCAACAGAATTAAGGGCTTGCAGCGGCTTGATACCTTAAAAAAGACCTCAGGGTCTAGCGAATCTGTCCCATCCGTACAGCGGAAGGCCGGTTCCAAGTACGTGTTAGCAGCAGAGGTCAGAAACATCTTGCGCGGTCTCTTCGAAAAGGAACAGGCCATTGTCCAAAAATTGTTTCACTCTCGGCCGCTGATGACGGCACCAGTCACTGCCGATATGTTTTTTCTCCAGGCTTTGATTGTACCGGCTACCCGGTTCAGATTGCCCACCAAATTGGGTGACGATGTGCATGAAAACCCCCAAAATGAGCTTTTGACCAACGTGTTGAGAACGGCCATCCTCATCAAGGACTTGAACGATCAAATTTCGGGCCATTTTAGCAAGGAAAAGGCTTCCAGCGCCGAAGACCGCAAAATTCTTTTTAACCGGTTGATGAATGCATTCGTAACCATTCAGAACGACGTCAATGCCTTCATCGACTCCACCAAGAACCAGAACTCCTCTGCAGGAAAGATGCCTGTTCCTGGTATCAAGCAGGCTTTGGAGAAGAAGGAGGGATTATTTAGAAAACACATGATGGGAAAAAGAGTTAACTATGCAGCCCGCTCGGTCATCTCTCCAGACCCCAACTTGGAAACAAATGAGATTGGTGTTCCACCCGTCTTTGCCGTCAAATTGACCTACCCAGAACCGGTGACTGCATACAACGTCGCCGAGTTGAGACAGGCCGTCATCAATGGCCCGGAAAAATGGCCCGGTGCAATGTCGATCCAAAACGAAGACGGAAAAATGGTGCTGTTGCTCCACATGACGCAGGAACAGCGGAAGGCTGCTGCAAACCAGTTGTTGACACCCTCCAGCGGTTTCACGGTGTTGAACAAAAAGGTGTTCCGTCACGTGAAGAACAAGGATGTGGTGATAATGAACCGTCAACCCACGTTGCACAAGGCGTCTATGATGGGTCACAAGGTGCGTGTTTTGCCCGGCGAAAAGACGNCGTCTATGATGGGTCACAAGGTGCGTGTTTTGCCCGGCGAAAAGACGTTGCGTTTACATTATGCCAATACTGGAGCCTACAATGCCGATTTCGACGGAGACGAGATGAATATGCATTTCCCCCAGAACGAAAATGCTCGAGCCGAAGCTCTTAATTTGGCTAATACGGACTCCCAGTACTTGACGCCCACATCCGGTGCTCCCTTGAGAGGCTTGATTCAGGACCACATCAGTGCAGGTGTTTGGTTGACCAATAAGGACACATTTTTCAATCGGGAGACATACCAGCAATTAATCTATGGATGTATCCGTCCCGAAGATGGCCACACCAACGGAAGCGCAAAGCTCCTCACATTACCTCCTACGGTTTTCAAACCTGAACCCTTGTGGACGGGAAAACAGGTGATCAGCACGATTCTTTTGAATATCAAGCCTGCAGGAGTGCCTGGTATCAATTTGATCTCCAAAAACAAAATCAAGAATGAGTACTGGGGCAAGGGCTCGGATGAAAACAAAGTGTTGTTCAAAAATGGTGAGTTGCTCTGTGGTATTTTGGACAAGTCACAATACGGAGCCTCCGAGTATGGTTTAGTGCACTCTTTGCATGAGATATATGGCCCAGACACCGCTGGAAAAGCTCTTTCTGTTTTAGGACGTCTTTTCACCAACTACACCGTCATGGGTGCATTCACTTGTGGTATGGATGACTTGCGGTTGACATCCGAGGGTAACGAGTGGAGAGACGAAATCTTGAAGAAGTCCGTGGACATTGGTCGTGAGGCCGCGTGCGAAGTCACCAACTTGGAAAGCCACACTTCCAACGACAACAAAGAATTGTTGAAGAGATTGGAGGAGATCTTGAGAGACGATGACAAATTGGGTATCTTGGATGCCATTTCTCAGTCCAAGGTCAACAGCATTACGTCGCAAGTGGTCAGCAAATGTATTCCCGAAGGTACTATGAAACGGTTCCCCTACAACTCGATGCAGGCTATGGCTCTTTCCGGTGCCAAGGGTTCTGCAGTTAACGTTTCCCAGATTATGTGTCTTTTGGGGCAACAAGCTTTGGAGGGTAGGAGAGTGCCAGTGATGGTGAGTGGAAAGACGTTGCCTTCATTTAAGCCTTTTGAAACCGATGCTAGGGCCGGTGGCTACATCAAGGGCCGGTTCTACTCCGGAATCCGTCCCCAGGAGTACTATTTTCACTGTATGGCCGGCAGAGAAGGTTTGATCGATACTGCAGTCAAGACGTCCCGGTCCGGATACTTGCAGAGATGTTTGACCAAGCAGTTGGAGGGTATCCACGTGGCTTATGACAACTCCGTGCGTGATACCGATGGGTCTATGGTGCAGGCCATCTACGGGGGGGACGCCGTGGATGTAACCAAGCAGTCGCACATGACTCAGTTCAAGTTCTGTCTCGACAACTACGATGCCTTATTGACCAAGTACAACCCTGGAGATTTGGCCGAGCATTTGGATACAGAAACTGCCTTGGCATACAGCAAGAAGGTGCGCAAGAGCTTCAAGAAACAGATAGATTTGCCTCATTTCGAGCAGAAAGTCAAGCACGACCCGGTGCTTTCAGTGTACAACCCGGCCAAGTACTTGGGTTCTGTTTCTGAGAAGTTCCAAGACGAGCTCGATGAATTCAGCAAAAACAACAGTCTGTTGTTTACCAAGCACCTGAGCGATGGTGTCACTGAGAAAAAGTTCAAGGCACTCATGCAGTTGAAGTACATGCGTTCCTTAATCCAGCCGGGTGAAGCCGTTGGTATCGTGGCTGCCCAATCCATTGGTGAACCTTCCACTCAGATGACGTTGAATACCTTTCATTTTGCTGGTCACGGTGCTGCAAACGTCACGTTGGGTATTCCTAGAATGAGAGAAATTATCATGACTGCATCTGCTGCCATCAAGACCCCACAGATGTCATTGCCTCTTTTAAAGGATGTTTCCGGCGAAATGGCTGATTCCTTCTGCAAATCCGTGGGTAAAGTGTGTTTCAGCGAGTTCATTGACCGTGTGCTCGTAACGGAAACCACTGGCGTCGAGCAGGGCACAGCAAGACCATACCGGTCGTACCAAATCAAGCTTCGTTTCTACACCCGAGAGGAGTACGAGCAGGAGTACGATATTCTGATGGAGCACTTGCAGCACACCATCAGCACCAAGTTCTTGCAGAAGTTGGAGGCAGCAATCAGCAGGGAAATCAAGAAACAGACTCGTACAGATGTTCTTCCTGCAGTTGGCAAGGCACTTCCAAAGTCCCAGACTGATGCAGCACTTCCAACGGAGAAATTAGAGGATTCCAATGATGATGGCGACGCTACAGATGAAAAGTTGAAGTCCAACGGAAAGCAGTCTGTTTCATATGATGGCCCAGATGACGAAGAAGTAGAGAACATGAGAAAGGCTGAGGAAACTTCCGATGAAGATATGGAGGGATCTTCAGAGTCAGAGTCAGAGTCAGACTCTGAGTCCGAATCTGAATCCGAGTCCGATTCAGACATGGTCGATTCTGAAGCTAAAGAAAAGAAGCCTTTGTCCAAAAACGCTAAGGAGAGACAATCACAGGTGGTCTCTGCACATAACTTTGTGAAGCAATACGACTTCGATGACGCCAACGGAGAATGGTGTGAGTTCGAAATCGAGCTTCTTGGCGACGTTCAAAAGTTGTTGATGGTCAACATCATCGAGGACTTGTGCCGCAAGGTGGTGGTGAGAGAAATTCCCAATATTGGGCGTTGTATTCGTGCGCCTAACGAGCCCAATTTGACCACGGAGGGTGTTAATTTCAAGGCCATGTGGGAACAGGATGACTTTATCAACGTCAATAACATCCGCTCCAACGACATTTCGGCAGTGTTGAAGACCTACGGAGTGGAGGCCGCCAGAAACACTATTGTCAACGAAATCAACAATGTGTTTTCAACCTACGCCATCTCGGTGTCTTCCCGTCACTTGGATTTGATTGCTGATATGATGACCAGAGAGGGAACGTATCTTGCGTTCAATAGAATGGGCATTGACTCGTCTACATCTGCATTCAAGAAGATGTCGTATGAAACCACTTGTCAGTTCTTGACCAAGGCCGTGCTTAACGGAGACAGAGAGGACTTAGTGTCGCCATCAGCCAAAATTGTGATGGGTAAATTGAACAATGTGGGAACTGGTACATTCGACGTCATGTCGAAGTTGGCCAGCCATGCATAACCATGTATAATAAAAAAGCATTTGAGTATTTAGTTGATAAAAAAGCATATTTAATATAAGAGATTCTGATTGAAAAACTTGAAAGCAGTTCGACCATTCTGTTGTTTAGTTTGATTACGGGGTAAGCATGGCTTTTTTTTTACAATGAAATGGTGTAATTCTGAAAACGATCTGAAATCGGTGTATGGTCTGGATGCTCGTATTCTTGGTCGAAAGTTGTAGCATAGTACATCTAAAAAATACTCATGAACTTCAGGCCTACTGTGTAAAAGCTCTAAAAAATGACAATTCTTGAGTGTTCATCTCCGAATCCATGAAGTCTTTTCAGGATCTAAACGACCAGCTTGAGGTTTGAGAGCAAGTTATTGGAAGAAACTCTAATATAGAGTGAGTTCAGATTCTTTTTTTATATCATTAGCCTAATTATCAATCTTCGATTATCACTTTTGAGCTGTAATTTTTCACAGTTTACCAGTAAGTGTTGCATTCGTGTTTTCTTTGATAGTTTATTTCAATTCATACTTTCAGAGTCAATACGAAAGTGTTCAAAAAGAGATAGAAGCATGGTTCAAAAAGAACAACAGACATTCAGCGAATAATCAAAGCTAAAGGACGCTCAGGATGATACTGGATTCGCTTGAAATGAAGAAGACGCTGTGAAAGTCATAGTGACAAAATTAAATCCAATTCCGCTGGATTTAGGACAATCCATCAGTTATTCGCATCTTACAATTGAACCGAGGGAAAACAAGGGAGACCTATTTCATGAACAACTGATGGCACGCAGCCAGCAAAAAAAAACAACACGACCGGCCTTTGGCAAAATTACAGTGGAAATTCAACGGAATCAGTTGCGATTGAGAACCGCCGAAATCTGAAAGGCCCAAAAAGAAGGTGAAGGACAAATACCTCTTGAAATGTGACAGCACAGAGCTCATAATGCTCTATATTGCTCTCTCTTTGGTCCTTTTATTATGATCGTATAGAATTCTTTTTATAGTACATTTGTAATGGTTAGAATACATTGGTGTGTTTCAAACATTCTGAAAGAAACATTTATTATACATCCTTTATGGTAAGGTCTTATGTGAATTACTTTGCTCTGAAAAAAATTCTGACGACAACCTTTGTTTATAATACTGGAGAGTTAATCTATCGGAGATTTGACCTGTTCATGAACATTTTGTCAATTAAACAGGATTCGTTTCATTTGCAGCCGCTTGGCTTGCTTAGATGTTCCATGCAGCAAGCAAGAAAGTGGAGACAAACGAAATTTTGAAGCTTGGCTTGTTGAAGAATAAAGATTTCAAATCAATCTTATTCTTTCCAACGCTGATCACAGACGTCCAGGGAATGGTAATAATGCCACGGTTCTCCAAGAATTGCAATAAGAGATAACTGGATACAGACAAAAATACAATTGCGCTCGAGAGCTTGCCAATGATGACTCCCAAAAAAAGCCCTGTCACAGAGCCCATACAGAGATCTCCGTAATCAATTTTCTTACCCAAAGAAGAGGTTCTGACCTTGGCTTCAAGCGCAGAAGGATTGTAGTTTCTTTGCGGTGCTGATACGGCAATTGCGTCATTGTAAATGGAAGGTCTGGATAACAGGAGAGTGCCTGCACCCAAAAGAATGGGCAAGGCCTTGAAAGAATTTCTGAAAAGAACTGGTCTGAAGGCGCTGAACATTATGAAGGAGATGGTAGTGAAGGTGGCTAGTTTGCTGTGGTGTCCGGGTGTACGTGTTGGGTGTGGAATTCTGATGTACGGGTGTAAATATGTTGGGTGTGGGGTGAGTTGCTGGGTGGGGGTTTGGTGCACGGGTGTTAAAGGCCGTGTCTGCATGTGTGTGCGCGTGGCTGGGTGCTTGCTGTGCAGACAGTGTATGGATTTGCGGTGCACGGGTTTGTAAAAGCCGTGCAGGAAATGATTTTCTTCAGGTTTCTTTGCGCGTGCGCGTGCGCGTGCCAATTACGGCCGCAATGGGAGCGCGACCGCTATATGCACTCTCTTTGCCTCTCGGTTTCTCTGAATGCCGCTTCCACGCACCTGGCCAGCTCCTGTACTGGGCCTAGTACCCAGGATATAAAGTGCTGGTGTATCCGCAGGCCGTTGCACAAGCTTCAAATTTCTCCCATATCTAAAGCATTCATTGGGTTTTTTTTGCTTTCTTTTTTTCTTCTTTAATCTTATTTTTATTGCCGTTTCGGGCTCCGTGGCTCCGCCTTCGACCTCATCTCAAATATCGCTTCTTCTCAAAATCGCTTCATCTCAAGTACCGCTCTGAGATCTCTCGGCCATTCGCTCGTCCCTTTTCCGCACAGAACTTTTGCATCTACAGCGAATTTTGCAATCTAAAATTAAAAAAAAAATTGGTTCAATAAAAGCCAGAACTTGAAAAGCCTGGAAGTTGATTGTGTTATTAAATTTTAAATTTTGTTTTGGGTTTCGGGTTAGAATTTCGAATTATTTTTGAATTCAAATTTTCAAAAAATTTATTTTAAAAGTATCTGGCCTAACATACTTTGAATTTTGAAATATTTATCGCTACTTTGAATCGTGAAATAATTGGAACACTGCTTCTTCTTCAAGAAACTCTTCGAAAAATTTTAAATTTTGGATACATCAAGATACTTTATATTCTCTTCAAAGTACCTTGAATTTTGAACACTTTGAATTCTTCGAAATATCTGAAACACAAACAATGGTGGCAGGTCCTATCCAGCCGGTGCAGTTGACTCCAAGTGTTCTTCTAGGATCCTACAACAGCTTACAGATGCCCAAGTTGCTCGACACCCACAATATCAAAGTGGTCGTGAACTGCGGGCTGACGGAGCGGTTTTTGAGATTCATTGATGAATCACAACCGGTGATACTGTCTGACGTCATCGTCTTGAACTTGGACCCAAACACCTCCAATGAACACTGGGCATTTCAGGAGTTTCATGTCAGGTACAACCGCATCTTGCAAAACTACTTGGCGTTTTTTTACAACTACAACCTGAATGTGCGGTTCTTCGTCAACTCTAACTATCAAGATTCCAAGCTTTCGTTTGAGTCGCCCACCATGAATGGTGTGCCTTTGAAACTGTTGTTCAATACCAACCGGTTACTCAAGCTCATTAAGAATGTAAACCTGACGGTGAACTTTCTTTTTGTGGCCGAACACTTTGAGAAACAGCACTTGTCTAATGGACTTCTATATTCGCTTGCAATCCTGTACCTCATGGACAATTATGGCTACAACTTCGATGCCAGCCTGATGTATTTACAGAGGTGTCTTGTGAACCACCAAGGCTATAATCTTTTCTGTCACAATCATTATTATGACATGCTATTGATTGATAGTTTGAAGAAGTTCCACCAGGAAAATACTCGAATCAAGGCATCTGAGGGATGCTTGATGACGAGAAACATTAAGTTGAAGAGGACCATAGACTCTACGGAACAGGTTCAGCCAGCTCTCAAACGTTTGGCCTAGGAGGCTAACTTAAATTTTCGCCAGTTTTGGCTACTTTGTATGGTTATGGAATTGTGATATATCAATAAAATTGTGTTTTATTACTATGGAACCAGTAGCCCGCTATTTTATTGCTACACAATGGACTTTGCTAGTTTTCTGGAACTGTCAACCCGACCATTCTAGCAGTCTTCCTCACGTTGTCCTCCTGGCTGATTCTCAAGCCTGGGTTGTATCTTTCAAGAAGCTCGTTGTACTCTCTCTGGTTTTTCAAGAAAAGCACCACATTCTGAATGTTTGAGACATCATCCTCGGAATCCAAAAGATTCTGGACTTTTTTATCACTCAACGCCGGATAACTGATCTCCCCCTTCTCCAAAGCCTTGAGCTTAGTCTCCACCTCAGTTGTGGGTTTGCGAGCTTTAATCAATTGAAGCTTCTCGTAAGTCAAACGGGCCTTATTTTTCTCGAGGTCCTGCTCCCACCTATGCTTATGTACCTTTTTATGGGCAAGTACAAGCTCTTTGAGGAGCTCTTTGTGGAGATTCTTCAACATGCTCTTATTTCAACGCAGAGATTCGGCTGAAAAGGAAATGAGGTCACGTGACCTCATACGCACAGATGTGCTTACACCACCACATCTTCCGGTAAAAGTCGTTTCTATTTCTAAAATTAGATGTATTTCACTTTTCAAAATTACTTACCATGCTCTAGTGTTCTGCTTTCCTAATGCTTGTGTTCCAGTCTTTTGTTATCGGTGCTCTGCGAAACTGGTGTTTCGGACCCAGAGACCCTTGGTGGTCCGCATACTATCACTCTACGAACAACGCCAGAGATCTTCAACATTTTCCAAACCACCATAAATATTTACCTTTACTACGCTTGCCTTTAGACTCTGTTCTACTGATTGCTACTGAATCTTGCTCTTCGTCGTTCTCCTATCTTTAAATCCCTCACCTTTCTTATGTGTTACCATTTCAATATCTCCTATGGCTCGGGCTCAACTCCGGAGCACTAGCTGCGTTAGGCTACGCGACCGCGCCTTTTGACCAATAGAAAGTTGTTTCGGCTCCGAAAAGCTGTAGTGCGAATTTTTCCATATTCACTAGTAGCCACTTTGAGAGTCGCATTAATTCCTCTTTTCCCCAACTGATTCAACCCTTGTTCTTCCATAACATGTTCAGACCAGCACTCAAAAACGTATGTTTATCTCGATCGGTTACAGAATGTTTTCTGTAACATTACAGTCAATATGATATGGAGCGTAAGGCTAAAACCTTGTTTCGAATTCCGTTTCGGATCGCCCGGCCTCCGGGATCTGTCAACACAGGAGAAGGTCAAGAGAAATGAAGCAGATTTATTCATTGAGGCCAATCTCGGCCCTTGTTTTCGGAATTCCTTATAAACGTCTCATACTAACATGTAGGTCCGTGCCCTTGCAACTATTGCTAACCCAGAGGCAGTCTTGCCTAAAAAGTACGGTGGTAAATACACCGTGACTTTGATTCCAGGAGATGGTGTTGGTAAGGAAATCACAGACTCCGTCCAAACCATCTTCAAGGACCAAAAAGTTCCTATTGATTGGGAAATCGTTGATGTGTCTGGTTTGTCTGAAGACCCACAAGGTGTCACTGAGGCCGTCAACTCTTTGAAGAGAAATAAGGTCGGTTTGAAGGGTATTTTGTACACTCCTAACACCGCCCACTCTAAATCCTTAAACGTTGCATTGAGAAAAGAGTTGGACATCTACGCTTCTTTGGTGTTGATCAAAAACATCCCTGGTGTCAAGTCTAGATTGGATGGAATTGATTTCGCCTTGGTCAGAGAGAACACTGAGGGTGAGTACTCCGGTTTGGAGCACCAGTCTTTCCCGGGTGTTGTTGAGTCGTTGAAGATCATGACCAGATTTAAGTCTGAAAGAATTGCCAAGTTCGCTTTCGATTTCGCCAAGAAGAACAACAGAAAGTTGGTCACCGCCATTCACAAAGCTAACATCATGAAGTTGGGTGATGGTTTGTTCAGAAATACAGTCAAGGACGTTGGTCAGGACTACCCAGGCATTGAAGTCAGCGATTTAATTGTCGACAATGCCTCCATGCAGGCCGTGGCCAAGCCAGAGCAGTTCGATGTTTTGGTCACTCCTAACTTGTACGGTTCCATTCTCTCCAACATTGGTGCTGCTTTGATTGGTGGTCCAGGTTTGGTTCCAGGTGCCAACTTCGGTAGGGAATATGCTGTGTTCGAGCCAGGATGCAGACACGTTGGTTTGGACATCAAGGGTCAAAACACCGCCAACCCAACTGCCATGATCTTGTCTGCTTCTATGTTGTTGAGACACTTGGGCTTGAACGACCACGCTGACAAGATTTCGCAAGCTACTTACGATGTTCTTGCTGAGGGTAAGGCCCACACCAAGGACATTGGCGGAAACAGCTCCACTACTGAATTTACCGACGCTATTTTGGCTAAATTGAACAACTAAACATCCCGGCCCGGATCTCATAACAATTACATTATAGATAGCAACATATTCTCAAGAATCTCATGGGTGTAGAAGAATGGGTATCGCAATTATTTGAAACCCCAAAAAGGCCATTAGTAAATTCATTCCGCTCCGAAATAAAATGGGGTTCTTTTGTTCAGCAAATTCAAATAGGCGCGTAAATTCCTTCAGCTTCAGAGTGCAATGTTATGCTATATGTAGGCCGAATGGAAAAAATGGCTGGTAAGAATGTCCAGAAAAAACTTGAAAAGACGCGCGCGCCTCAAACCTAAACCAATCAAGTTTTTCACGTTATTAGACCACACTCGAAAAGGTATTAACATCACAGAACTTCTGTAGTAAGTCTCAAAATAGAGTAAATCTTCTACGACAATAATTCCGCAGGTCGTGGTTATGCACACTTTCAAGACATAAGCCATAAAAGAATTTCGGGAGCCTACGATTTCTGAAAACTTCTGGAATTAATTTTTTGGGGTACTTGGGGTGTGGGAGTCAAGACTCCGTGGTGTAATGTAGGGATTCAAAAAAAAAGACTTCATCTCATGTGGTATTCCGTAAGCCATTATAAAACCAAAAGTTCCGCGAACATGAAAGCTGATATGAATTGCAAATCCTTTAGGGATGTATTGCATGTAGCTTTCATTCATATGGAGTGTTTTTGGAACAATTTCCCCAAATTAAGCCTGCATTGAGGTTATACACAAAATTTGGTCCCAAAAAGCCTAACTGCAGCTTTTCTTCTGAAATTGTTTTTTTTTTTGGTCCTTACAGTATCATTGTCTGATGCTTCGCTGACTCTACAAACACCAATTAATTCGCAACACTGGTCAAGCTAAAATTAAAACGTAAATGAAAAACATGTTTAAAAAAAAACTATTTGGCGCAGACACCAAAAGCCGAAAGTTACTTACATGGTTATCACAACCCAATTTTGAAGCAGGACAAAGAAAACTCATGACACTTTCTCACAGAAAGAAGAGACGAGTCATTACCAAGTACACAGGAAGTAATAAAGACTGTGTGCAGTTCCTTCGTTGACTCGGCGGATGGGCCGCATTTTGAATTCTCGGAGTGGTTTTTCTATTTCGGATAACGAGATTCGTTCATTTCTTTGATAAATTCAAAGGAAATCAAGCAGAAAAAAGCATTAGTTCCCTCATGTGTGACGTCGTTTTAGGTTCCCAATGGGGAGATGAAGGTAAAGGAAAATTGGTTGACATCTTATGTGATGAAATCGATGTGTGTGCCAGATGTCAAGGTGGAAACAATGCCGGCCATACAATTGTGGTTGGCAAGACAAAGTATGACTTTCACATGCTTCCTTCCGGGCTCGTCAATCCAAACTGTGTCAACTTGGTTGGCTCCGGTGTGGTAATCCATGTGCCATCTCTTTTCGAGGAATTGGAGAACTTGGAAAAAAAGGGCTTGCACTGCAGAGATAGGTTGTTTATCTCTTCTAGAGCGCATTTGGTGTTTGACTTTCACCAAAGAACTGACAAGTTGAAGGAGGCCGAACTTTCTGTCAACAAGAAGTCCATTGGAACCACCGGTAAAGGAATTGGTCCAACCTACTCGACAAAGGCATCCAGATCGGGAATCAGAGTCCACCACTTGGTTTCCGAAGAGCCTGAGTCTTGGGAGGAATTTAAGACTAGATATCACCGTCTTGTAGACTCCAGATACAAGAGATACGGCGAATTTGACTACGACGTGGACGAGGAATTGGCCAGATATGAGAAGTACAGAGAAACCTTACGCCCATTTGTGGTCGACTCAGTGGACTTCATGCACAAAGCAATTGCAGACAAGAAAAAGATCTTGGTCGAGGGTGCCAACGCTTTGATGTTGGACTTGGATTTCGGTACCTACCCATACGTCACGTCTTCCTCCACTGGTATTGGTGGTGTGTTGACCGGCTTGGGAATTGCTCCAAGAGCTATTAACAATGTTTTTGGTGTCGTGAAGGCCTACACCACTAGAGTAGGTGAAGGTCCTTTCCCATCAGAACAATTGAACGAAGTCGGCGAGACCTTGCAAGATGTTGGTGCTGAATTCGGTGTCACCACCGGCAGAAAGAGAAGATGTGGCTGGTTGGACTTGGTTGTTTTGAAGTACTCCAATGCTATCAATGGCTACACCCACTTGAACATCACTAAGTTGGACGTTTTGGACTCTTTCAAGGAAATCAAGGTTGCCGTGGGATACAAATACAAGGGCAAGGATTTGCCTTCATTCCCAGAAGACTTGAACGTGTTGGCCAAGGTGGAGGTTGTCTACGAGACTTTGCCCGGCTGGAATTCTGACATTTCCAAGATCACCAACTACAAGGACTTGCCAGAGAATGCTAAAAAGTACTTGAAGTATATTGAAGACTTTTTGAATGTACCAGTCAAGTGGGTTGGCGTTGGGCCAGCACGTGAGTCTATGTTGGTTAGAGATTAGATAAACGGTACTTTTTGAATAGATACTTATGTTAGTGAGACGTGTAGTTCGAGTCACTTTTCTTGGGAAACACGTGCGAAAAACTCAACTTTGCCTAACTAACGAACGTCTGTAATATGCCTCCACAACTAAAGAAAGGACGCAAGAAAGACGTTGCTCCGCCGAAAGAGAATCCAGCTGGAGACTCTACAAAACAAGGACGCTGTGACTTCCAACTGGTTCTTGGATACTTGCTTACAAGCGCAAACTTGCTAGTACGCTTCTACTGCGGTCTCTACATGATCATATCTGACTGCGATGAAACTTACAATTATTGGGAACCGTTGAACTTAATCTTTCGTGGTTTCGGAAAACAGACCTGGGAATACTCTCCGGCTTATGCAATCAGATCATATGCATACTTGATTCCTTATTACCTTCTCTCGAACCCCATCCGCGACTTAAACCATTTGAGTGGTTCTACATTCCCTGTTTACTACACGTTTTACTACATTCGGATCTTTGTTTTGTGTGGATTTACATCATTTGTTGAGATCAAGCTTTTCAAATCCGTGAAAAAAAATTTTAGTCCATATGTTGGAAATTGGTATTTATTATATACAACATTTGCACCGGGAATGTCACACGCTGGCGTGGCATTGCTTCCGTCCTCGTTTGCCATGGGCTGGATCACTTGGGGAACAGCTTCCGCACTTAATGCATTGACTAGCAAAAACGATAAGTCAATCATCAAGCCTACTGTGAATGCTATAACCTGCTTTCTAGTCGCAGGGCTTGTGGGTTGGCCATTTGCATTGATCCTTGGTGTCCCATTCGGTCTTTACACAATGAGCTCTAGATTTCAGACTCAATCTCTCGTCAGTATTGTTTTCTTGTGTGCTGCTTCATTTGTGTGCATATTCTCCTTCATATTACTCACGGACTCATACGTATATGACCGTAAAATGCTATTCGTGCCGTTTAACATTGTGCTATACAACGTGTTCTCCGTAGCAGGAGAGGGCCCAGAAATCTTTGGCGTTGAGCCATTTTCTTACTACGTCAAAAATTTGTTCCTCAACTTCAACATAGTGTCTGCTCTTGGGTACTTGGGAATTTTTTTGAATGGCTTCTTCTATAAACAAAGGCAAAAAGTAACCTTTGGGGTGTCACTTCCTATAGTGATTTGGAGCTTGATTTTTTTCAGACAACCACATAAGGAAGAGCGCTTTCTATACCCAATTTACTCCTTGATCTGCCTCTCAGCAGCTCTCTTCACATCTCTTGTCTTTGATAAGGTACAAGTCATTAGCAACCGCAAAAGTATTACGAGATGCTTGATGACTCTTTCAATATTTGTCTATGTCACTGTTTCTATCTTGAGAATAATGAATTTGGTTCATAATTACAGTGCTCCGTTGAATGTGGCACAAGCGCTACACGAGGAATCTTTGTCCGAGGTCGGAAGTAAGAATGTCTGTGTAGGACGCGAATGGTACCACTTCCCGTCATCATTCTTTCTTCCTGACAACTACCGCTTAAGATTTGTGGAGAGTGGTTTTGACGGTCTTTTGCCCGGAGACTTCCCCGAAAACGTCTCTTTGAGAGAAGCAGCGTCAACTTTTCCTTTTGGAATGAACTCGAAGAATATATATTCTTCGGATAAGGTAGTTCCATTCGAGTCTTGTGATTATTACTTAGATAACACATTAGCTACCACTGAAGAAGAGCCTTGGCTTATAAAAACAGGTGAGAATGGAGACGAAGTTCGTCCAGGTTGGAGTGTGATTAAGTGTCAAGATCTTATCAAACCCAACGGTGATCATAGCGGTATCGGAAGGCTTCTTTATGTCCCAGAGGTTGTGAGATCAGTCGTACCATACAAGGTAGAACAGATGAAATACTGTCTTTTGAAAAAAAAAACAGTTAATCCAGTTTGATGGAAACTAACAGGTGAAAACTACAAGGATCAAGTTATGAGAAAGGTGGTGATCGTAATTCTGCATTCGCTAATAAGCAGTTCCTAATTATACTATAAATCATCATCAAAGTAACTGTTAAGTGCAGCCTTGGACTTTTGAAAGCCATCTTTGGCTTTCTCCATTGTATCTTCAATCAGCTTAATCCAAAACTCATCGTCGGATTCTTTGAGATCTTTTATTTTGTAGTTATCGAAATTGTTTCTGTGTCCATAGTTTTGCATTCTTTCACACTGCTCGGCGATAGTAGTTAACCCTAAAGCAGCAGCAGAGCCTTTCAAGTAGTGGCCCAATGCGGACAATTTGTTTAGATCTTTTGCTTTGATGTTTTCGTCTATCTCTTTGAATGTGTCCTCGAATTGATCCACAAAAGTTTGGAACAACCCCTGGCAGAATCCCTCCTCATCCTCGTCCATGGCCACCAACTCTGAAAACACTTGCCAATCGACTAGTCCGCTTTCCTGCAAATCTATACTCTTCTGATCGCTCATCTCAGTTGAATATGTATTTGTGGCTCTGAAAGATTTTCTTGAAATTCAGAAGTAGAGTAGTGTGGCACCGGTCCTAGATTCTGTTATGTGTGCAAGGAAATTACCGAAAATTCGACAAGATAGGAGTGGGGTAGCGGCTTTGAAGGGGTCTCAACTTTTCCGACTTCTTGGACAAAGATAATTCTCCGGATTACTTTCCAGTACTGCAGCTTATGATTTGTTTCCACAAGGAATAGGATCGAAATGAAGAACTTTTTTGCTCTGGATGTATCCTCAACGGTCTAGGCGCATCCGTGAAACATGCACCGTGAAAAAGTAATAAAAATTATGTCATTGATCACGTGACTTTACTTTAGATTCATGCACTGGGGTATTAAAATTCTTTGTTGTATTATTGCACCATTATGACCATCATACAATCTCTGTGCCTTTGTCACTCCGATGCAATTGATGAGGTGTCTTTTTTATTTGAGTTCAGATCTATAATACTAAATTAAATACGCTAAGCCAGCCTCTTCAGCAGGCACAGTGCTTCAAACAGTAAATTCGAAAAAGTCTCCGAGCTTGTCTGCAAAATAGGTTGGCGCTTCGTCTTGAGGCAAAGTTTTCACAGTCTCCTCTTTTTCGATTCCTGTCAAAACAAGTAAAGTGTCTAAACCACCGTCTTTTCCAAACTTCATGTCGGTGTTAAGTCTGTCACCTATCATAAGCCCCCTAGAAGGACTTGAACTGAGTCCTGTGTTCATAGCCTTGATAGTGTTCATCATAGATTGGTTAGGTTTTCCGCAAATAGCATCTGGCCTCCTGCCACTAGCATTGGCCACCGTTTCAATAATTGAGCCTGCTCCAATCAACAACTTTCCTTTCAGGGGGAAAGTGGAATCGATGTTAGTAGCAATGAAAGGAATGCTCTTGTTATCCTTCATTAAATATTGTAAAGCAACTGAAAGCTTCAAGTAGTTGACATTCATAGCTAAACCAGCCACCACTGCTCCCACAGCAGGATCCAAATTTACCAATTGCTCGTCCTGAGGATCGAAGGTCGCACCATGTTCCATCAATCTTGGATCTGTTCCTCCAACTGTCTCGTAACCCAACTCTTTCAATTCAGTTTCAATGCCGGATTCACCTAAGACAAACACCTTTTTGTCCTTTGGAAGTTGAAGGATCTTGTCGACATATACAGCAGATGCATAGGACGATCCGAATACCTCATCTTTGGTGATTCCGGTGATTCCGAGCTTTTCAAATTTGTGGAGGTAGTCTTCTCTTGCTTTAGTAGAATTGTTGGTAACAAAAATCACTGACTTTTGCATACCTTTTAACAAATGAATGGTTTCGGCGACAGAGGGCAACAAATGATCACCAAGCCAAATTACACCATCACAATCGAAAAGAAAATAATCATATTTGTCAAACAAGCTTAAAACCTGCTTTTTGGATGTAATCTTTTCGGACATGGTATATAGCGGAATAAACGGAAGTATGTTGTGCGCTTTATCGCAATATTAGGGAGGTAGGGAGGTAGGGAGGTATTGGGTTGAATATGCTCTTAAGCTAATAAACTGAAAGATTAAGAAAATTAAATTTACACTTCTGAACCAAAAAAATGGCTTCATGATGTACACATATATGCTCATTATAAATTGTTTTAGAGAGTAAAATGCTTTCGATAGCAGCAACAAAGCTGCATGCCAGAACACATGCAGAAGGCAGAAAACTTTGAATAACCGGCCAACCTAAGCAGTAAATTGTAAATGGAAAGTCGGAATGACACTGTCGTTTTTGCCAAAAACGCCCATCTCAGCATAAACTACCCGAAGTGCCTAAAGTGACTGGAAGAAAGCTTAACGCTTGTTGGGGTCCATTCCAGCAGTGTACTTAGGGAACCTGATTTTGGATCTATCATTGTATAATTGTTCTTCGAACTTGGCTCTTGTTTCGGGCAGCATAGAGTCGGCAACCAACTCTTGCCTCTTCAATTCCGAAAAGTATCTTCTGGCAAGATGCCTGTCTTCTTCAGCCCTCAATAATGGCTCAAGATAGAAGCGTGCCCACTGTTTTTCTCTTCCGAGTTCTCGTTGTTCATCGACACCTTGATAAAATCTATAGTAGCCAAATGCCATGATTCCTGTGATGCCCCAGAAATAGAGAGCAGGCCTGAAGCCTCTAGATGGAAGATGTCTTTTCCATTGAACTGGCTCGTAGCCTCCGATAGGCGGTAAGTCTTGCATCTCTGTGTTCACTTGTTCGAATGAGAACTCCCAGGGTGGTTATTTTACTTTGTTTCTCATTGGATGCCGAAGGAGAATGAGCGCGCGCTAACTTTTTTTTTAAAGGCTATTTAGCATGAGTTCTAAAATCACTTAATATCGAAGACTGGCTTCAATTTTTTGATGAGAATCCAGTCGTCCCTAGAAACTGTATCTCTGAAAGCAGGATCTTTCAATGTATCAATAGATTTTCTAGAGATCAAAGAGTATAAATTGTCAGTCTCATCAACGTGACGACCCCAAGTTGGCTGAGCTGCACTTGGGTTCTCTAATCTCATAGCAACACCTGCAGAAGTTTGCCCTTTTTTGACGATGTCGGAAGACTTGTGGTTCACTTCCAAAGACACAACCTTACCCAAGACAAGAATGTTTGGAGTATTGGTAGTTGGGTCTTTACGGACTGCACAGATTGGAGTTCCAAGACGCACTGCTCCTTCCACAACGTCAACACCAATAATCATTGGGTTACGCTTGTTAATGATTTGAACGGTTTTCAAAACACAAGGCATAACAGCATATTCCATGAAATCTTTTCTGCGCTGTTCGAGCAATTTGCTTTGATAAGCTGTGAAGGCATCGAACAAGTGATAGATGATGTCAGCGTTGAAAATCTTGATCTTCTGTTCTTCTGCGTATTGCTCAGCTTCCTTATCAACTCTCACATCGAAACACAACATGACTGCCAATTCCGGTGCTTTATCAATCATTGTAGTTGCTTTCATCACATCCCTTTTGTAAACTGGACCCAAACCTATAGACATGACTGGAATCTTCATGTCTTTCAAGAAATCCAACAATGCTTCCAAAGATCCTAATGTTGATGCTTGAACAACAACACCTTTTCCAGAAGTGTCCACGGAGTCCAACAAACCGGTCAAATCGTCCATAACTTCCTCCATCATTTCCTCCTCGTCATCATCTTCTCCTACCACTAACAAACGCGATCCAGCAACAGCCTTCTCCAAATCATTTGCAGCAATCTTCACACCCAAAGCAGCCTTTACTTCCTTGTGATGCATATACTCGGACTTGATTCTCAATTCACGAGAAGGCGGAGGTGTGAGTAAGGCCCTTATATTTGTTGCAATTGGGCCGTTCAACCCACAAAGAACAACTCGGTCACCTTCTCTCAAATATCCGTTAGATAAGACAACATCAATCGTGTAACCAAAACCCTCAACAACTTTAACCTCCAAAATGGTAGCTTCAACCTTAGACAAGTACATTAATTGCTTTGACATTCTTTTCTGTGTGAGCTCAAGCAACAACCACAACAAGTCAGGAACACCTTCACCCGTAACGGCGGACGTAGGAACAATAGAAACGTACTTTGACATGTTCTTGTTCTGGAAGTAAAGTTCAGAATTCAAACCTTGCTCAGACAAGGCAAGGTGAATTTCATCGTACCTCTTTTGGAATTCAGATTGGACAGATGCGTTTTGTCTAGCAAAGGAGTCACGGAAGGAGTTGTTGGGAGTAGCTTCCCAATCATATAATCTATCAATCTTGTTTAATGCGACGATGAAAGGAGCTTTTCTGTCTCTCAATAATCTGATAGATTCAAGAGTTTGCTGTTCCAATCCATGCATTATATCGATCACCAAGATAGCAATATTACACAAAGAAGAACCACGCGATCTTAAGTTCGAGAAAGACTCGTGACCTGGGGTATCAATGATCAATAATCCCGGCACTTCAAACAATTGCTTCTCATACTTGGCCATCACAGCGGTCTTCTGCTTGATAGATTCCACAGGGAAGTAAGTAGCACCAATTTGTTGAGTGATACCACCGGCTTCACCACCTTGAACATTGGTTTGACGAATCTTATCCAACAACTTGGTCTTACCAGTGTCAACGTGTCCCAAAATACAACAAATTGGAGAACGCAACTCTTTCTCGGATGTTTCTTTCTGTACCGAAGCTTTAGTTGCCAATGATTTCTTAGCATTCGCCTCGGCAGCCTTCAAATCGCGATCTTCCGCTTCCCTCTGGCTCTTTTCAGCAGCAGCAATTGCAGCTTCAGCAGCAGCAACTTCAGCTTCTTTGCTAGCAACAATGTCAGCTTCCTCTTCAGTCTCTACCTCATCGACTTCAGCTGGCGTGGTTGATTGTTCGTCATTTAAGGCATTCTCCCAGTCATCAGCAACATCGTCCTCAAGCATCTTCTCCCAGTCATCAACGACTTCCTCGCCATCTTTGCCTTCGGCGGGGGTTTCCTGTTTAACTTGCGGCTTTTGTTGGAAAGTTTTTGGTTTCGTGGACTTCTTTTTCTCATACAAAATTCTTTTCGGTTTGCCCTCACCAGCACCAGAACTTCCTGAAGAGTCACCCTTGTCCTGCTTCTTCTCAAAGGCGGCGATGGTGATGTTGCTTTGTTGTAAGAACTGCTCACGACGACGCTCCTGCAAACGCTTTTCCTCTTTTTGTTTCTTTGTCAAGTACTTACCTTCGGCTTTCAATTTTTCCTTTTTCAATCTTTCCCTCTCCTTCTTGGCCTCTCTGGCAAGAGCTGCCTCTTTTTCTGCCTCTTCGGCAGCTTTTTCTTCCTCTGCAAGACGTAATTCCTCTTCTTCGGCTTGACGTTTTTGCTCATCCTCCAATTGCTTCTTCAATTCCAATTGCTTCTTCAAGGCAGAAAGGCCAGCTGGCGCCTTCTTTGCCTTCTTTGCAGGAGCAGCTTTTGGTTTCACTTCGGGCTCTGGAGTTGCACTTGCCAGATCTGAAGACTTCTTCTGAACCGCCTCAGCATGTTTTTTGTTAGCCTCCTTGATTTGTTCTTTCTTAGCGGCTTGCTCATTCTTCTTTTTAATTGCAGCTTCTTTCTTAGCCTGCTTCTCAGCCTCCTTCTTCAACTTTTCCTTCTCCTTCTTACTTAAAAGTCTTGGCCCGTCTTTTTTCTCTTTCTCCTCTTGTTCTTTATTTTCTTTCTTTTTCTTGGAAGACATGATAGAGCTTAGAAAATCAGTAGGTTCAGGTTCTTCTTGAGATGGAGTTTGTTCAGAGCTAGCCCCAAATTCTTCAGGTGTTTGTTCCTGGTACACATCCTCATCATCCCAAATGTCGGCGGAATCTCCCTTTCTTGATTTCTTACCCATAATAAAAAAAAATTAGTGTGGAGGATATGCTATCTGCTCTGCTCACGTTTTCTTGTACGTGAGTATGAATTTTTTTCCGATTTGGTATGTACACTACTTTAATTGAACTTCTTTGAATGGCAATTCAAAAATACTATGATTATTTTGCTGAAAATGAATTCTACAGACAATTTTGATCTGTCGGCAGATATAGAAATGGGCCCTAGTCGTTTTGGCCTGAAAATTTCAAAGTTTTCGGCGATAATTAATTAGCAATATGCCGCTTCAGTATATGCCGGAACAAAAGAGAAGAGTGAAAAATTTAAATGACAAGTTTCTCTGGTAAACTTCATAGCACTATCCTAATTCAAAATGACTACAGTTGAAAAAATTAAGGCTATTGAGGATGAGATGGCCAAAACGCAAAAAAACAAGGCCACATCATTCCACTTGGGTCAGCTTAAGGCGAAATTAGCCAAATTAAGGAGAGAACTTTTATCAGATAGTACAGGTGGAGGTGGTGGAGGTGGTGCCGGTTTCGATGTGGCGAGAACTGGTGTGGCTACAATTGGATTTGTGGGCTTTCCTTCAGTGGGAAAATCTACACTTTTATCTAAATTGACCGGAACTCATTCAGAAGCCGCAGCTTATGAATTTACAACACTTACCACAGTTCCAGGAGTTATTAAATTCAAGGGTGCGAAGATCCAAATGTTAGATCTTCCAGGAATTATTGAAGGTGCCAAAGATGGTAAGGGTAGAGGTAAGCAAGTCATTGCTGTTGCCCGGTCAGTGAACTTATTATTTCTAGTCCTTGATGTAAACAAGCCATTACAACACAAGCAGATCATTGAGAAAGAATTAGAGGGTGTGGGAATCAGAATTAACAAGGAACCACCAAATATTATTATAAACAAAAAGGAAAGAGGCGGTATCAATATTACTACCACGTCACCTCTTACTCACTTGGACGATGGTGAAATTAAGGCTGTGATGTCTGAGTACAAAATTAATTCCGCCAACATTGCTTTTCGGTGTGATGCCACTGTCGATGATTTAATCGACACGATTGAAGCCAAATCCAGAAGATATATTCCAGCAATCTACGTGTTAAACAAAATCGATGCGTTCTCCATTCAAGAACTCGACTTGTTGTACAAAATTCCCAACGCTATCCCCATATCTTCAGGTAATGGTTGGAACTTAGATGATTTGTTGGAAATGATGTGGGATAAGTTGAAATTGGTGAGGGTTTACACCAAGCCCAAAGGCAAGTTGCCCGACTTCAATGAGCCCGTTGTTTTGCGAAATGGAAGAAGCTCTGTGGAGGACTTCTGTAACTCAATTCACAAGTCCCTTGTTGAAGACTTCAGAAATGCGGTAGTCTTTGGAACATCTGTTAAGCATCAGCCACAGATTGTTGGATTGAGTCATATTTTGCAGGACGAAGATGTCATCACAATTTTGAAGAAATAGCTCTTGTCCCTTTATATGCACAAGGATTTAACAGCAATTGTCTCTGGAAACAAAGATTAAAATGCTTTCAAAGCATTTATTTTTTGAAGGGGAAGAACACGGAAAACAGAAAATCAAAGCGATTCCAAAATTTACCCCATTTTGTACAGTGATATCAATATTACCAAAGAAACATAATTATTGCAACACCTAATATTGATTTCGACTTTAAGGTGAAAAATGACCTTTCAATACTACAAAAGTTATAAACTTTGCAAAGCTACGGTTTGGTATTGAAGCCTGTCAAGTTATAAAGTTCTGAAGTATTTTGTATGCGGTTTGGCGAATTGCCTAAAATTATACAAATTTCAGATAGGAGGTTGTACGTGTAGTGTTCGAAATAGTAAATACTCGCAAATTACTAGATAAAAAACAAATATGTATTCTGTATGAGAAATATCAATTATCCGCGAAGCGGAAAAGATATCAATTCATACTACATGTCAGACCCACCATGGGTAGGGATCTACCTATGGGGATAATATGAAACATCTCTGCCTGATACAATGGCTATTGTTACACAGCCTCCTATACAGACTTCTACTCCGCCTCATTGTACGGAGTAGTAGAATCAGCTGAGGTGATTAAAACAATAATCGCTAAGGAGTTGTTCCGTAGAGATCTAGATTCTTGAAAAGTTATATAAGCCGCTCCGATTCCTCGCTTGAGGAATCATCAACGAATAAAGATAACTTAGTACTTAACGTTACAACAAGAATCTAACACTACAACAGAAGATTTAATAAGTATTGTTTGAAACAGATTATACAAATTAATGACACACATTCATTTGATGGACCCAATTTCTTACAAGCAAATGTTTATTACCATCATGGGTATTTGACCTCGCCTTGGCAAATGCTTCCAACGTTTGCGCAGTGCTAATTGGTTGAGATAATAAACAAAGTAGCACAAACATCTCACCGGCTCTAATTTTATGTGAGATCCAAAAACAAAAAAAAAAAGAGATCAAATAGGTATTTGTCATAATTCAAAAAAAGAACACCATGAATTTCTTCATCGGTATAGACGCTCTTCAATAGAACAGAAGATAGAAAAATATACATATCGAGCAACTGGAATGTCTTTTTTTGAAAAGAAAAATAGGCTAGCCGGTTAGTCATTCTTACCACATACAGAGTACAGCTACTGAGGTGAGCTCATATTTCAACAAGATAGGTCACAATTAAAATAAAATTGAGTTATTCCACCCCATTACCAAAGTGCTGATTTCATTATCTCATAGAGCATTCAAAGCATAGGTATTTTCCTAAATGACATTACAATTAAAATAAAATTGAGTTATTCCACCCCATTACCAAAAGTTCTGATTTCATTATCTCATAGAGCATTCAAAGCATAGGTATTTTCCTAAATGACATTACATATGTTGTGGACAGAATCGTCATACCAATATAAAGTGACGGGCCGCTAGACCAAATAAAGTTGCCCAAAGAGTTCTTATTCTCAGCCCAAAAAGGTTTCTCGGTCAGATGCGATGTCCATTGGATGATTATGATAAGAAATGTCAATCCTCAAAGCCCTAGGGCTTGAACCAACAAGTGGTCGAGTTTCTACAGCTTTTCTCTATGATATTTTTACTTGCTAAAGGACACAAGACGATCTATATCTTGGATGACAAAATTGTGATGTATATGTGACTTTTTAGTGCTCCTGTTATTGGTCACTCCAATAAATAGTATGTCTCTTTGATCTATTCGAACAGAAATAAGCTTGATACAAAGCCCGCACACGCCGTATAAGAGACTTTGATGAGTCCAAATCTCAAGCCGAACTTGGTTTTCAGCCCAAACCTAATAGACCAAATCTTCAACTCAAAGAGAAAATTTCTGGGTATGGTTGCCTTCCTATGTTATTAGTGAAGTATACCCTTAGATTAGCACTGAATCATACACACAAATATGACGAATTTGAGATTATAAATCCTTTATTCTATTTATAATAAAGTTTATGGATTTCTTAATACTGGGAGCTTACCGTCGTTTGACAACGGTATCAGTGATTGTTAAATATTTATTCAAACACATTTTTGAAAGATTTTCACTGCTTTCAATCTGAAAATGCAGTCCGACTTACTCATGCAGAGACAAATTTTCAAAGCCACCTCAACAAATTCAAGAGTGCCAATTCTGAATAATCAGCATCAACACATTTTTTAAGTGGATAAAGAAATCCTTACCACAAACAATATTTAGAATCTTTAAGAAACGACTCTGATTAACAGGGATAATATCGGCCCACTTTCCTAATGCTCACCAAAACTGAAATTAGAATTACAAGGTTGTGAGCTAGAAACTCAAACAATAGTTAAAAGAGGCATGTAATAATCATCATCTAGTTAAATAAATTTCAACAAATAACATTTAGATTGTATTATTCATACTTGTGTGTGAGATTTACACGAGTACAGTGTTTTTCAAAACTATTCAAACTAGGAGGGAAATATTTGGAACCAGAACTAGCAAAGATACACAAACCAATATTTAAACAAGTTTCGTACCCCTTCACAGAGTCTTTTAAACCAAATGGCATAACGTTTTACACCAACTTTTATTTGAATTCAACATTCTGAATTCTTAAATCCGGAGGCTGATTTGAATATTTTTGAGAAACACTGTATGTTCATGTGAGTGCATATAATCTACCCTTACAGTAACTTATAATCATTTATTCTGGTGCACTAAGAGGATAATACAGTAAATAAAGGAAAGCTATTCAGATATATGTCCCTAGTATCAAGTATGCATATGGAAATCACTGTCATCAGAATAAGCGCGTGCCTCCTTTACATTGCCTAGCCTTTTTATATGGCACATAGTTCCTTTACTAATATTTTGACTAACTATTCTATATGCCATAGCCCTGATCTACAATTGTATTAAGTGATTATTGAATATTTAAATATCAACTACAGCTGTAACTGGATTTCTTTGGTATAGTACACATGGAAAGTAAAGTATGTGGTATATTACGGATTCAGTCAGGATTAGACTAGTCAGTGGCTTCACATATTATAAGAGAATGACCCAGATAAAATATTAAGAAGCTCAAAGGTATAACAGTCTAGTTCTGTAACTTGGTCCTGACCTAGTGTACCATGTACGGAGATGGAACTCCACTGTCACGTGCACCAATACCGCAGTAAGTGCGGACGTAGACCTTCACGCTTACGTTTATTGAGTTGCGCACTTATCTCTATATGTTGAACTTGTGCGACATACGATATGTGTCAACCTGTGAGTGCGGGCAACTGTGAAACATGTTGCCTGCAGGTCAACGATATTATACAGGGTTGACATGATGTGGAGATGTCCCACAAGGTTTCAGAGATACATGGTGCAGATGAAACAGGGATATGTGCAAGACGAGGACGTACACTCATGCATCCGAGACGCCGGTCTCGGATGTGTGAGTCCCCGGGACTGACTATATATAGAGAGAGGATCCCACTCAGGTTTGAGGGGTATCGATTGTGAGAAGAGTTCACTGATATCTAGTTTAGAGATGAATAAAAGTGATCTAAGATGAATCCTGAACCATCATACTAAAAGAGAACAACTGGAGACCAACGCCATAACAATTCCAAGTTAGCAAAGAGATTACGTAAAATCTCAACACTATAAACACAGTAGAGTGGAGATACACTTACGCCATTCTAAACAAAATGAAGTATAAAAGGCAAGAATCTCCCATATTGATTTACATAATAACAACTGTTCGTAGCTTAACAATCAAACAACGGACAACTTAACAATCAATGCAATGGTTAAAATCTTACTCGCACTGTCCAGCTACTACGGGGCTTTCTACGATGATGGAGCCAATACTGGAGTTTCTTTTATAAAACCTACCACCCATGGAAGGCACTTATTGATAGTGGGGTTGGTGTGACCTGATTTCTGAAACTGGTATTTTTGGGTGGGACGAACATTTGTTGGTGGGAGACTTTGCTGAGGCTCAAGTCCAATGATGAGACGCGCCATTTATCAAGGCCACCAAAAATATCCAGAAGGTTCGGATATGGAAGCTTCTAAATATGATGTTTTTTTTTTCGTATCTGGTGGACACGGAGCCATTTTTGATCTTCCCGAAGCAAAGGATTTGCGCAAATATGTTTTAGATATTGCCAGAAAGGGTGGTGTAGTTGCAGCCGTCCCAGCTATCTTCGAAAGCATCAAAACCGAAAACGGCGACTACTTTATTAAGGGCATGCTTTACTGGATTCACGGACTACGGAGAGAAGTTGTTAAAGGTGGACCATATGATGAAGTCCAGAAACTTAAAGATACCCAAATAAGGTTCATTGCATGCAGGTGCCAACTATATTGAACCTGAAGACCCATGGGTTTTTTTTACCGTCACGGATGGAATCTTTGTGACTGAAATGAACCCAGCTTCTGCTATCGAGACTGCTGAAAAGTCTTTGGCTGCTTTGTTCTAGACTTATCGTCCAACTAACTATCTAGTATCTACTTCTTGAGGCTTATTTACTACTGATTTAATGTAGTATTGTCTTTTCAAATACATATTTGAAGTGTTTCGTCTCTTAGTATCTTCAGTGAGTCCAAATTCTCTGGTCATTACTATCTACAATGATTTGTAATTTTATAGTCCTCAGTATTTCAGTTTCATCTTGTTCATTGCTCTTTCTCAATACTTGCTTCTTAAAGACTCTGAGAAGTACAGTGCTTTCAGTCTACGTAGAACTGAAATAAAAACCGAAGTCTGTCACATTCTGTATTTAATAGGAATTTAGAAACATTCCACTTTGTGTAAAAAGTACTTAGTGTAGCACATGTACCACATCTATATTTTTAACTCAATTATCTGAATATTAGGATTACCAAAGTGAATGATAGCCAGCTAAGCAGTAGCACATTTGTATTCTCTAAGTATTCTATTCATCTCATAAAGAAGTCATGGATATGTTTATTCCTAGTGAAAATTACTGCTAAAACTACAATTACTTCTTTTTATCTTTTATGAACTAAGCACCTAGTAGCAACTATTACCGACTTTTTCTTTTTCTGTTTCAATGTCAGTGGTTTTGTTATACCAATAACCTTTCGCCATATAGTAGACTCTAGTGAAGTATTTAGAAATGCAGTTACTTCATGCAATTCATAGTAAATCTGATTGTATCTTTCACAATCCCATCCAGCTCGCCAAGGTTCATTACACGATGCAACAATCCCACTTCTAAGGGTTCATTGCATCCTCACAATCCAGAGGCTTGCATGGGGTTCATTACCGGATACGTTCATATCACCACAGATCACAAGACATTCCCTGCCTTTACCCAACATCCCACTTTCATCTGCTATATCAGTTAGTAGCCATTAGTNATCACATAGTCAATGTCATATAGTCATTGTAAATGTCGTAATCGTAATCCGGGGACTCAGACATATAAGTAGCAAATTGCAGACTCGCCTTGTCAAAAGTGAGTTGCAACTGGTCCCGCGCTTTGCTCACTGCATTGTGGAGATCCTTGATCCGGTTCAATTTTTGCAGCAAGACTTCGAGAGCTTTCAAATGAAGGCATTCGTCGGAAAAGTCCATCTGGTTCGAGAGACTAGCACAGCCAATCACAGTCTCCAATTTTTTGGGCGTGAGAGTCATTTTGCCTATCTCTTTCGTCCAAAGTTGGTGGAACTGGTCCATGTACTTTTCCTTGAGGTCATAAGCATTCGAATGGCCGCTTATTATATTT
>NKZH01001907.1:0-74463 GCA_002370695.1 Metschnikowia matae var. maris | reverse complement strand
TTCCAGTAGGACACGTAAACCTGAACTTTGCTCACGTGCCATCAGGCACGTGATCATGCGGTACAGATGTGCTGCAAGTTCAACATAAAGATACATCACACTATCAATGTGTTCGGCAGGTAACGTCATTAATCATGACCTTGTATTTTTTTTTGGTGTTTTTCTCTTTTTGATTTCGGATTTCGGATTTCGGATTTCGGATTGTTTCTGTTCCGGACTTAAACCAATTGCTTTAATTTGGCTTGGCATATTTTGGTTGAATGGTTGGGCTTGTTTTGTTTTTGTTTGGTGGCTGGTTTATAGTCTAGACCCATTGAGTTCTCAATTGGGTTAGAAGCATTTAGGATATTACACTAGCCATTTTCAGACTTAACCGAGAATTGAGGAGAATGGATGAATGACCCCCATGCAAATGACAAATGACTATGAAGTTTGGGTATGCTAAGATCAGAAATGCAACTTCTTATAGGTGTACTTTTTGTTGCAAGGCCGATACTCTGCGTAATTCAAGCTTCGAGAGTTCTGGTTTCCAATGAGGTTACCTACGTTGCTGACCTTGCAGCCATTATAAGTGACCTCGAAGCTTTCGAACCTGGAGTCGAAAAATGCTATGGTGGTGGGAAGAGGCTCGATGCGCATCACGCTCTGGTAGTTTGGGTTGATCACCCGCAAGTCCTTGGAAAACGGCTGCAAATTGCCCTGGTCCAAAATGGTCTTGACCAATTTCCGAGACTGTTTGACCTTGGACAGTAGATGTACTCCATCACCCACGAGGTTGGCTACCTCCTGATCCTGGCCCTTCTGCTCGAGCTCCAATTGCATTTTTTCTAGATCAATGTCCGACTGGAACACGAGATCGTTCCGTTTCAACTTGTTCATCATGTCGTCGCGGAAAATAACGATTTCCTGTGACACGTAGTTTATACGCATAGGATTCCATCCGAGAATAAGGCTGCCTTTGGGGAAGAGCCGGTCCAACCTCGTGACAAACACCTTGGGGATGGGAGTTTGGGGCAACACCGACGAGCTGGGTTTGCCGAGCGATTGCGTAGATTGCCATGGATCGTTGGATCCGGGGATTAAAAGCAACTTGCAATTGTTAAGCACCAACGGACATTTGGAAAGGATTTCAGCCAAGTTATCGAAATTGCTCTTGTATTCTTCAGAATTGGACACCAGCGTGTTTCTACCCTTGGCAGAAGTGAGTGGTTGCGAAGTGAACGAGCCCACCATCACAATCACAATGTGTACATCGAAACTGCCCGAGTCCTGTTCCTCCTGGATCTCATCCTCAAGCTTGGAGAAGAATTTGCGTAAACCCAGCATGATTTTCGGGTCGTCAAGGTAGACATTGGCACCAAGCATAACAACTCGGTGACCCTCTAAAGTCTTCTCCAACGCCGTCAACTTCTTCTGCAAGCGGCGGTCAATCTTAACTAAAGCTTTGCTCGCAGACTTGGGTTCCACGTGCATTCCCATAAAGTCCAAATGTCCATAAGCATCAAGAGCAACGTCTCTTCTTTCGGCAGAAGGTTGGGCTATATTGGACACGTAGAAACACCCACTGATCAAATTGGCATCGTTTCCCATGGATCCTCCAGATGCAGAGTAGATTCCCTCCACGATCACGAACATGCCCGTTGCGTAGAACGAGCCATCCATTTTATTGGCCTTAGAAACGTTCAACTCAATGTAATCGGAACTATCCTCCAAAGTAAGGTTGCCGTTTGCATTCCGAGACAAGAGGCCAAACAACGAGAACTTGCTTCCGTCTCGGCCTAAGACGTTCTTAATAAGGGTGATTTCAAATCCAGCTTTGCGTTCATTCAAGGTATTATTAATGGCAGCAATACTGGAAAAGGACATTTTCTGGAAATGCTCATCTCGGCTTAACCGGTCCATCATAATGTAATATCGCTGATTGAAGTACTCGATGGCACTCTGAAGAGACAGACTCAACTTCTTACCAGCCACATCTCTCTGGGAAAACTGTTTTCGGATCTTATCAAAAACAAATGCTGGTTGTGTATCGGGAGTAACAAACCTCACAAAGTGGCGCCAGTTCATGGCTTCTTGTACTTCATCAGCTGTGTTGTCAGCTATAGTATCCAGTCTAGAAGCTTTGGATGGCTGGTCGGATTTGTCGATCTTGGAATCCTTAGATAACTCGTTGATCACCTGGGAGAGTCCTGCACCATCAATAAATAAGCCCCTATCCTGGTGTTTCCAGGTCTTGGCCACATCCTCCAAGAACTTCTGGCCCTTGGGGCCTCTCCACTCTGTGCCGAACCTGGAGCTGAAGGCCTCGGTGAGCACCACCAACGCATCGGATTGGATATTGAGCCCATGCTTTTTGGAGAGGATTCTATAGGCAATGGGCCGGATATTGGACGGCTGGATCCGGACGGGTAGTAGCGTAGGGGCCATGGTGTGAAGAGTAAGCAGTGGGGGAACGCGTGCACGCGTAATGCGCGTTCTCTCTCACACCAAATAATTCCATTCAGTCAAGCAGCTCCCTCACTAAATATTCCTCTCACTGTATAGTCGCATTAACATAGACATCCCACTAGCATACTCTATAAACATATCCACACTATGTAAGATAAACATACTAAAAACATATACTCACTAAAACATATATACAAACTATAGATATTCACACACTCTGTAATATACCCCTAAATATCTACACTTATATACTCTATAAATATATCCACACACTCTGTAATATATATAGTGTTTTTGAAAACTATTCAAACCAGGAGAGTAAAATGATTGGAACCAGAACTAGCAATAATAAACACAACAATGATTCAAAAAACTTTCGTACGCCTTTACCGACTATTTCAAACCAAAAGGCATAATGTTTAAACCACCAACTTTCATTAGAATTCTATATATTATGAATTTATACTATGTAGAGTTGCGTTTTAATCTACGCTTCCTCGCTGATCAATGTTCCCTCGCTGATCTATGCTCATTATCTCAAGCCATACTTTATAGAGAATTCTATGCAGTGAAATTTCTTTACAGAGAATTCTATACAGTAAAAGTTGATATCCTTTTTTTTTTTATTTGATTCTTTTTTATAAAATCTATACGTAAGACAATTTTCAACAATTATGTATCATTAACGTTAACGTGTGTGGCTGCGGCTGCGGTGCTAAGAGAGAGAGACTGCGAAGTTGCAACCCGCGCCTCTGGCCGTGTTCCTCACCATACCCACTCAGTGACTTTCAACCTATCATATAATATATATTTATATAAAGTGATACGTGAGTTGTTTTTTTTTAAAGACCAAAGATTTGTTGGATTATATTTGCCTTGGTATTTGCCTTGGTATTTGCCTTGGTATTTGAGAGAGCATTTATGTAGGTATATGTTAACGTATTAGTCAATTCATGATATCTCCAACAACATATACTTTTTGATGATAAATGGTAGTATGGAATAAATTATTGAACTTACTGAGCTTAAAATTAGTACATCTCTTTGGTAGGATTAATGTACATCTTGCGTTGAATGGATTTCATGTTGATACGCACTGTCCTAATCGTTCTATGGTATTTAATGACGTAGTATCAAAGCAAATGGCCTACTGGTATAATTGATTTCACTTCATTAATTCTATTAGTCTTTCTGTTATCTATCATCTCTAATATGGAATCTGGATGGTTCCCACCCTATAATACATTAGTAGGCTGGGTCTGTTGACTCCAAAAGTACTCGCACGTCCGAGATCTTCTGCAACATTTGCTCGAGCCGGACAAGAAGGCCCATGTTCTGCTTGCACTGCACAAGAAGACGGGTACGGGCTTCCAAATCAGACGCCATTTTGTTGGCTTTTTTGACCGTCAAGTTCGAAGACTTGTGGCCTCCAATACGCTGGTCCAAGTGCCGCATGCGAGCCTTGCCCTGACGCACCTTTGTTTTGGTCAAGGCAACCACTTCCAGAAAATACTGTTCCATATCATTGAGACTTTGCTTCTGGTAGAGCTGGCGCAAATGCTGTGGGTCCTTGTCTTTGATAGCTTTGCAGCTGTCGAAATAAATTTCATAATCGTCCAATTGGCTGGCCATCTGGTGTGGCTCCACCTTGGCATCCAAGGCCTGCAAGAGCTGCTCCACTCGTATTGAGAGTGTCCTGTTGCCCAACATATGTAGCCGTCCGTTTTCTTCCACGGTATCTGGAGACTTCTGCAACGCCTCGTAAAATTCTATGACTGCCATTTCATTTTCCTGTGCCTCTTTTTCGAAAAATCTTTCTGTATGAAAGGAACTCTTCTCTTTCTGTCCTTGACCTCTATTGCTTGCAAAACCACTTGCCTTCTCACCATCCATTTCCCTTTCTTTCTCATTATCCCTTTCACCTCCTTCTTTTTCACCCTCTTCATTCTTCTCTCCGTTTAAAATAGACCGTATTAGTTCATTGTCCTGTGTATGTGATTTCCTCGTGGATCGGCTCAACTCCTCCAACTTCTCCTTCATCCGTTGCATCTCCTTCTCCTTCTCCTCAATGAGGCTGTTCAAGTTGCGGATTTTCGTGGAGGCCTCGATCTGATTCATGTATAAAGCTTCCTTCTGCTCCATCAATTCCGCCGTGTTCTGCGCTCGAAGTACCCTGCTATGCTCTTCTGCGTCGCTCTTCATGGCCTCCATACGCTCCTCGATGGAGAAGATCCGTGACTCAAAGTCCTTTTTGAGAAGGTACAATTTGCGCTCGTAGTCTGCTTCAAGCTCCCGCCGTTTCGCTAGCTCGGCCTCGAGCTTCTGCTGCATCGAGTCCTTGATCCTGTCGAGCTTGGCGTCCTGCTCCCGAGCCCGGCGCTGCTCTATTGTGTGTGTGACTTCATCGATCTCCAATTGTCGCTTTGAGTCTCGAAGCTCGAAGATCTTATTGTAGTCCACGGTCTCGGGAGCCACCGACGACGTGGGCACTGCACGGAAGAGTTCCTGCAGAGGTTCGGCCAATGACGAGATGGACTTCTCGAGCGGTTTGTAGCTGGAAGAGTCGAGAGAATCGAGGCTGAAGTTGTTGAGAAACGTCTTGACGCGGCCCATGAGGCCTTTGGGCTTTTGGCTATTGGGCTTGGATACCCTAGACGATTCACTCTGTGGTTTAATTGATTCAAAAAGGGACAGATTGGTTTTTCGTTCATAGTCTATTTTTCCATAATCATTTCTCCCGTAATCATTTCTCCCGTAATCATTTCTCCCGTAATCACTTTTTCCATAATCACTTCGTCCATTACTATTTCCTGCAGGATCTATATCATTATTTGGGCCATAGTTGAAAGGACCTCTCTGGTGGTAATTGTAGTTCTGACTATAGTCGTTCTTCAGCCCATATCCAGTATTATAGCTAGTCGATCGCCGTCGCTGGTAGGTATTGTACTTTTCACTGAGCGACTGTCGAGAATGTTCATTAAGTGACAGTTGTGGGTGTGTCAGCTTTAGGCTGTGCAAGGTGGGGTTGGGATCAGTAGCAGTAGTAATAGTAGTAGACGGAACTCGGGGCCAGTCTCGCAGGTACGGCTTGGAATTGGAAAATGCTTCTCTTCGGCTCTGAGCGTACTTCTCAGCCAAGCTTCTTTTGGGCGCCATGGATACTTAAGCCCGCCAGCGGAAGATGCGGTGTATATTATATACTACAGGAAGGAATTTTCGTTGTTTGTTTGTAATTCGAGCAGAGTCGCGTACTTCGCGGTTACCCCAGACACACACATGTGTGCAACCATTCGCAGCCACGCTCAGCTGCCAATGTCGATCTCTCCCACAAGCTCTGTTTTACGGCTGGAGCTGGACACGTACACTTTATAGGTTCCGGTTTGGATGACCCACTGCTGGCTTTTCGTATCCCAGATGCTCAAGTCTCGGTGCAAGAGTTTGAATTTGATGCCGATCGACTGCTTGGCATCTAAGAAAACCTTTTCGAACCCACGTAACACCTTGGGAGGGGATGGGACTATGGTGTTGGGGAACTCAATGTACAACTGAGATACGTAACCTCCGTAGACTGCTCCATCGTTGGAGATCTGGACAGCAATCTCATAGATTTCCTCCCATAACGCAGGATTGCCTCCGACTCCTCCACCAGCTAATGGAGGTGAGTTTCTATGGTTGGGTCTGTATCCACTTGGGTATTCAAAACTTTCGTCATCATCAAGAAGTCGGACTTTTTCATCGTACAAGTAGGGATAGATGAATCCAGGCACGGTGTCGAACTCCTCATATGGAAATAATGCTTCCTCGGGATCACAGATATCATCCTCCACCGATGGGTTGACGGAGAGATAATCGGGCGGCGTAAAGAGGTACTCTGTTGGCGAGTTCAACTCCTTGATCCGAAGGTTGTGTACCAGGAACTTCGTGTACGACAACCCAAAGCCAAACGGATACCTGGGCTTGATGGCGTGCTTATCGAAAAACCTATAGTCAAGGTAGATTCCTCGGTCGAAGATATCCTGCGGCTCGTCTCCTTCCAGAAGAGTCTCGATAATAGACACGTAATGCTGGGGTTTCTTGGAGATGGTGAATGGAAGTCTGCCCGAAGGATTTTCCTCGCCAAAGAGAACTTCTGCTATGGCTTCTCCACTGAACTGACCCGAGGGTGCAGTGTATAGAACTCCCACCACATTCTCGTGCTCTATCCACCTCTCCATATCGACCGGCCCAACTGCAGATACGACCACCACGGTCTTCTTGCATCTGTTGGCCACACTTAACACAAGCTCATCTCCATTATTCCATAAACTGACATTCTTTCTGTCACCATAATTTCCATCCACCTCGATGTAACCTTCTCCTGAATGAGCAGTGACCATCACAACTGCCATATCTGCGTAGTCCGCCTGCTCCTCTATATGCGCAAGATCCCAGTTGTTGGTGTTGACATCAAGAATGATTCTCCGCTCTTCGGCCCGTTCCTGGATCGCCTGGTATGGTGTACTCACAATGGGGTTGTTGATTGCTGCTGATCCCCATCCGGAAACTATCATTCCCTGTGTACATCTTTGGTCCTTGCAATTGAATCCTCTGCTATCAGCATTCTGGGCTGCTCCAACCAAGAGTAATCTGCGGACTCCATTCTCCCTCTCAATGGGAAGGTGGTGACCGGCATTCTTCAATAACACAACGGCTTCCTTAGCAATCTCATGTGCAACATTGTCGGAGAATTTGGACCTGGCGTCGATGTGCCAGTTCTGCTGGGAAATAGCCCCATAATGCTGGTAAGGATACTGCTGGCCATAAGTATGGAAGGTCCAAGAGCTGAAGTTGGGCACACTATCCTCGGAAGGTAATCTTAGGTACTTGGAGGCAAAAAATGGCACAAGGATACGCGTCACCATATCATCGAGTCTTTCCTGTGGAATAGTATCGTTGAAAATGGCTCTAGTCAATGAAGGGCCCCAGAAAGACCTACCACTAAGCCACTCATCAAACACTTCCCCCGGCATCGACATATCCAAGCCAGCAAGAGCAGAGTATACCCCGGAATGCTGTGCTCCCCAGTCAGACACCACAAAGCCCTGGAATCCCAACTCTTCTTTCAAGAGGTAATTGAGCAAGTAAGAATTCTCACACGAATGGCTATTATTGACCTGATTGTATGAGCAGAGAACTCCCCCCACACCTGCACGAACAGCATCAGCAAATGGCCAGAGGTACATTTCATGCATGGTCCGATCACCAATGTTGGAACTGATGGATGACCTAAGGTGGCTCCACCCATTGGAGTCCCACTCGCCCACCTGCCGGAAATGTTCTTGTTCATTCCCCACAAAGTGACGTGCAACTGCAACCACACCTTCCTCTTGCATCCCTTCGATCTGCTGAGCTCCTCCCACACCTTGGAGATAGGGGTCAGCACCAAAACTTTCCCAGTTTCTGCCTCCTTGAGCCTTGGATCCAAGAGGACCAACTGTAGGTGCCAAAGCAATATGCACGTTCTTCTCTCTGAACTCTCTACCAAGAGCCTTGCCTTTGAGTTTCATCAAGTTCCTATTGAAAGTGCTTCCTGATGCCAAGCCCGAGGGAAAGTGGGTTACAAAGTCGGTGAACCTTACTCCATTGGGCCCATCTTGTAAGCAGAGACTCGGGATACCCAACCTGGGCACTGAGCCTGTGTTTCCCACACAGGGGCCCGAACCCCATCCTGTTCCCGTGGTGATGTTGACTTTCTCGGGCACAGACATTTTCTCCACGAGTTTGCGCACCTTCTGGTACGCCTTCTGCCACGCCCCTTCAATGCGTCCTCCTAAAGCTGTTTGTTAGATTAAGTTACACGGAAAAAGGTCTTATATACATACGACTTGGATAGTAAGGAGTCAGCCAATAGTACTCCAGCACGTCATTTTCGGCCACGTACAAAAGAGGCGTTTCCTCGTGGAACCCTCTCTTTCTGAGCTCGTGCCGTGTCTCGTTTGCAGTATAGTCAAGATGTTCCATGATATCACCAACTTTCAACAGCATGGCAATGCTGGCTAAGCAAAGCACATGGAGAAGGAAGTATGTTCTCATTGAGTTCGCTGTTTCTTCTTGTTTCCAAACTTTGTATTTGAGCACCAATCTGTTTTGCAGGGGGTTTGCCAAATTTGAGTTGCAAAGGGATCCAATGGAACTATATATGGATGCGACCATTTGCAGCCTCATTTGTACTACGCAGCCACAAAACTCGCACCGCGCTCATTCGCTCGCCCTTTCAATGCACTGATACTCATACAATGCACTGATTTCAACCATGCCTCTATTATTGAAAACCCTCCACCTGCACCTGCACAGCAGTGATGACATTAGGTGCAAGACCATTGATTGGAGATGAATCAAAATCTAGTCTTGTCATGGTGCTGGAACTGCGTAGAGTCGAGTTTGACCCATTGTTGTGTTGGTGTATCATCGGAGACAGTAGCTGTCTGACCATGGGAGGTAGTTTGGGTTGACTCAACGAATGGTTGCATAAGTTTTGGTTCGGGAGGAGCGGCTTGACAGACTTGTGTCCTGCTTTAATTGAGGGACTAGACGGCCCACTGAGCAGCAGATTCTCCGAAGCCACTGTAGGTTGTGTGTAGTTGGCTGATGTTGATGATGCTGTAGTCATCACACTGCTATGCTTTCTGCTGCTGATTGTGAGTTCTAAATCCTGAATTGCCAACAGCGAGATAGAGTCTAATACGTCTCCGGTGGATTTGGAATGTGCATGGCCTCTTCTTGGTTTTTCTGGAGTTCTAGGAAGATTCCTTTGACCATCACTATGGTTTGGTAATTGTACTGCATTTCCATTTTCAGACCGCAATTTTAGAGCTTTGGTCATGGGTTCCATAGCAAAAACATCCAGGCTTTTGGCTGAAAGCAGCATGTACTTTTCATACTGTTTCCTGGCGGACTCTGGATCAAGTAACATAGCACTTTCAAAGTAGCCCGGGCGCGAGTCGTCAATCTTTATAAGGTTTTTCGGCCTTACACCGTTGAACAAATTAAAGAGTTCAATCCGATATGTCTTGGGTAGCTTGTTGCTGGAGATGAAGATATTGTTTAGCTTTGAGTTTTTGCCTGACACCTGTTTTAGGAGTGGAACAAGCAGAGACATTTCAGAGAGCTTGTTTCTGCGCAAGTCGATCTTTTCGATCAGACATAGGTTTTCGAGTCCTTCTAGATTGTCAAGTTTGTTATTGTTGAAATTGATGGTGACAAGATGGTTCATGTTTGCCGGAAGGTTTTTCAAGGAAGTGATGTAATTGTCCGAGAAGTTGAGATACTTCATGTTGCGTAGCTGTTCGAGCCCAAGCGGAACCTCCTCCAAAAGATTGTTCGACAAGTTCAACTTGACGAGATTGACTAAAGGTTTGAAAACAAGTGGTTGAATGTGGGTGATGGAGCCCTCGGTGACCGTGAGCTGCTTCAAATGAAACCATTTGTTGTCCAGCAACGTATTATGGTCCGATTCGGGGGCCTCAAACTCGTGGTTGGACTCGTAGAAGTCTTTGCGGATGTTAGGCGTGGATGCAGAGGTTGCAGAGGCGGTCATGGCTCTCCGGCGGTGTTGGGTCAAGAAAGTAGGCAATTGCAGGTCTAGAGCATGGTTTTCGATGGACTTTTTGCTCTGGCGCCCCATATTGAAGGAAGACCGTCCGTTCTCGTCATCATGAACAAGAGAAATGATGATCTCTGCAAGGTCGGAGACCTTTGTGTTCCTAACAATCAAGATTCGTAAGCGTTCGCTCAATTGGTGCCATCCAAACACCTCGTTTGGTTCATATTCCACTAACTCAAGCACCTGGAGGTTTTTGAACATCTTAAGAGGCACGGAGGTATCACATGGGTACTCCTCATAGCCACTGATACTATTGACCTTGGTGTGAGGACTCAATATCAAACATGGGATTTTCGTAAAGGACAGGTACAAATATTTCACATCCTTTTGGATGACCCGCGGGTCTTTGCTGAAGGAAAACGACATCCAGTACACAGAAGCACTAGACACCATAGATTTCATGGAGTTGATGGAGGAGATGGACTTGGCATCACTCTCAAAGTTGCGTTGGGACCGGGCGTTGTTTGCCATAAAAGATATGAAGGTGGGCTCATGGTTTGGATTGTCAAGCTTCACATTCAAAGGCCCCACGTCCACATCCATGGCCGAGTTCTCAATGCGCTCCAAGATGTAATAGAGGTGGTGGGTGGTAAGGCTGGGTCTTAAAGGTTTCACCTTGGTGGAGCTCCGGACCTTGGAATAACAAAGAAGCCCGTTGGCCAATGCCTCCTCGTTGCGCCGGATATAAGTGGCTAGCCGTTGGACGTATACATCGCCCTCCATGGAAGAGCCATTGTCAAAAGCACCCATGGACGGTTGTGGTTGATAAGGCTATAAGGCTGCAAGAATCCAAGCACGATCTGGGAAAACAGAGATGTGTATGGCTGGCGAGTCGTATATTATGCACGATGGGAAGGGACGGAGGAACAATGGCTCAAGTTGGATCTTGTTATTGTTTTGGCCCTGGCCTGCGCGCACTGCCGCTCCACTGTTGTCTCTGTCGCTCCCTTTCTCTCTCTTTCTCTTCCTCTCTCTCTCTCAGCCTATTTTTTTCCTCCTTCTCCTCCCCCCACCTTCTCGCACCTCCCCATAAAAACATTTTCTTTAGGTACTTAAATAAATTGAACTACTTCATTTTACTACAAAATTTTTACTTGTTCTACTTTTCTCAAATTACTGATTTGATACGCTGTATTTCTTTTTTTCCTGTTTCTTTTCTGTTTTTTCTCTCTTGTTTTTTTTTTTGGTGAAAATTGACAGTGTTATCCATCATTGCTCTCCCTAGCCTGAGAGTGTGTGGCTTATTGGCCGATTCGCGGCGAACCTATTTCTTCCACAGCCTGCACTGCGAATGCTAGATATATCATAGATTTCTATGTTTATGTATGAATGTGAGTGAGGATATGATACAGCCAAGAGGCAACAAAATATTTGGAATGTCTTCTTAATATTCCTATATGCGGTATATACACCTCACCTCACCTCTTCTTCTCTGGTACGTTTTTTATGTTGTTTTTTCTGCCGTTTTGTCTTTTTGTCTTTTTGTCTTTTTGTCTTTTTGTCTTTTGTTGTCTCGTATGGACTTGGCCGAGCTCTCACGCTGATGCTCACGCTCACACTCACGATCACACTCACGATCACGCTCGCTCGCTCCTGCAGAGACCGCGAGGTTCTCAAGTCCACGTCAATACTCACGACGTAGCATTTCTCCAACCCAAGGCTCCAAATGAACTTACGCCAGCAAATCACCCAGTTCTTGAGCTTGGCATACGTCTTCACCTCGGCCTTTGTGGCTTGGAAAACTTTGGGAGTCATTGCCTACTCCCACTCACCCATTGTTGTTGTCTTATCTGGCTCCATGGAACCGGCCTTCCAGAGAGGAGACATTTTGTTTCTTTGGAATAGAGACCTGAGTGCCCGTGTGGGTGATGTGGTGGTCTACGAAATTAAGGGCAAGTCCATTCCAATTGTTCACCGTGTGTTGAGGGAGCACCATAATGCTGACAAGCAGCTCTTACTCACTAAGGGTGACAATAATGTCCAGGATGACCTTCTGCTTTACTCGCGTAAACAGAACTATTTGAATCAACAGAACGACTTGGTGGGAACTGTCAAGGGTTACTTCCCTAAACTTGGATATGTGACCATTCTTCTTACTGAGAACGTGTACTTTAAGTATGCTTTAATGGGGTTCTTGGCTCTCTCTGCAGGGTTGGGCGGAGAGTAGTGAATATTCAATAAATACGTTAACAGATACCAGTATCTTTAGAGATTATGTAGAGATTATGTAGAGAGTGGCTGTATAATCTTCAAACAATTAAACAAATAAAAAAATAAAAAAAAATAAAATAAAATTAGACAGAGTAGGTATCTGGAAAGAAATCTGGAGAACGTCTAACCAAGGTGAAAGAGAACTGGTGAGAGATTGGAGAGCTAAAAAAAGAGCATGCCTTCAGCCAGATTCGAACTGACGATCTCCTCATTACTAGTGAGGTGCCTTACCAACTTGGCCATAAAGGCTTCTTATACAAAAGATATTTTTTTAAGCTGACACCTTGTATTTAGTATGTGGTTTTGTAGGGGTGTCTAAGATTTCGCATCAATTGACAATTTTTTGGCCGCTTCTGCGGCAAATTAATGGTATATGCGAATTCGCACATTATGAGGGTGCGCGAAAGGTCAGGGTGCACTGATACGCACAAAATAAGGGGCCAACCCCGCACTAAACTGCCAGATTTAGTACTATGATTAAAGCCGCACTGTCGAAATCGCACCACAATTTTGGGCAAAAACCGCACCCATGTTCATTAACTAGTATACCCATTCACTGTAGACCTTTCGCCAGACCCTAACCATAATCTCTCTCTCATTGAATAAATAAAATATTATATTTATTTTTATTCTCACCATGTTTCCAAATCTTAATAAGTTTAAAAACCATTCTCCAACCTTTTTTGTGAACACCTTTGTTCTTGCTCGGTTATACGAGTAAGGCTTCTCATTTTTTTAATTTCTCGTGAAAATAAACGCCAGGTTGCAAAATAACACACGAATTTTAAAAATACCAATCTGGAAAAAAAATGTCTAGTAGTATTCTTATCCTTTCAAATTATTCTGAATACTTTAAACAATTTAAAATTTACTTTTCAACATTACGTGGCTTGGTATTATACATATATGGAACCTAATAGCACATTAGGACACCGCACCAGCATTAGTGTTTTGTATATAGTCTATGTAGCATCAAGCAGTCAGTCTCTACCCACTTACATAGAGAATTTTTCTTGTAGAAGAATTTCTCTAATAGTAAGATTTCCCTTATAGAAATAATTTCTCTCTTATAAAAAAAAATTATAGAAGAATTTTTCTCATTTAAACTCCTACCTAGACTGAAGTGCTTGGCTGCGAGGCGTTATTGCCTGATTGGCCAGTAGGTACCAATTTGAGTATTACACTCCCATATTAAACACTTAATTAAAAGGTTTAATCCTACAATGGATTAGACATTGACGATAAGGTTTAAGCTTTTTTAAGGGGTGCATTTCACTAGGTTAGGGTTTCATCACGGGAGGTGGGGAATGTATTGTCAATAGAAAAGAGTGTCAATGGAGCCTTAACGCTTGGGGAATGTCATGAAACATTATGTCAAAAGTATCAAGGAAAAATGTTGGGATTTTAGAAAGTAACAGGTGATTATGGGGCTAATTATAGAACCATGGCAAGGCTAGGCATACAATTTGGCATATCCCACTGAGACATGTGCTGCACCTGGACGATATTCACGCATCGAGTGTTGAATGGGAAAATCACTATACCCAAGCATGACCGGGCTTCAGAATATAAAGTACAATATCCATAAGATATTATTCGAGAATTCTAAATATTGACAAAAAATGAGTATTTCAGTCTGGTCTACGTATGAAAAAAATCTGGAAAAAAAATGAAAAATATAAGCGACCTCGGTGAGGGTCGAACTCACGATCTTGAGATTAACAGTCCCACGCCTTAACCAACTTGGCCACGAAGTCTCTTATGGGGTTGAAATTCTTGGGGATTATTAGCATTCATGGTTTTAAATTTTGCATAGCCCTAAGATATCAAGGTATTAATAATCTACTAGTGACTAAAACTTCTCGAAAAATCGGGAACTTTGAATAATTAAAAAAAAAATACCACGAGGCTGTATATAATGAGCTCAATCCTGCATGAACTTTGTTCTTCACACAGATGCACATCTAAGTACTATAGTTAGATATAGCTCCTACCAAGCTTTTTTTTTTAAAAAAAAGCCCATAATATAACCAAAAAGATCATCAAGTTTTTGATTCCTTGACTTATAGCTTTAACAAAAAGTGAGACTAAGGATAGAGTAGTATCAGAGATTTAAAATTCTAAAATTGAAGGACTGCAATTCTGGAAGAGTGAGTAGAGGCCCCAGGATGTGTCTATCAATATGGTCCTTATGAGGTATATCAGAGACAAGACTATTCTTGGATAAAGTATATACTGGTTTGGTGTGGCACTGTATATAAGGTTCATAGATATGTTTATTACTACTTTTGTTTTGAAATTATAGTTGTTATTTTCTGGTAACAATTGTAGTTATGATTCACCACTAATCATTTGTATGCGATATACTACGTAGGCCTTGGGACTTTTGCATCCATATGTTGCGCGCAAGCTACTCATAGTCTAGTGTTCCAGAAGCTCCATACCCCAACAGATATTGATTAGTACACGATACACAATATAAAACCATATATTGATAATCAATTCTCAATATATATATTACCATACTACTTTAAAGTAACCGAATTTAGTCAACCGATTTTAGTTCACAGAGACTATAGTCCAATATACTCTTGTCACTGTCTACTACAACTCCTACTAGTCTACTATACCTACTAGTCTACTATACCTACTAGTCTACTATACCTACTAGTCTACTATACCTACTAGTCTACTATACCTACTAGTGAGCTATACCTACTAGTGAGCTATACCTACTAGTCTACTATACCTACTACTCGACTATACCTTCTTTACTATAAGCCCTTACTCTAAATAGTATGATTTACATGTAATATATCTGTACCTGCACACCATAGTCTAGTTCTAATGAAGACTTTACTATGCAACATGAGAATTGGACGCAATATCCTATTAAGGTATGATGATAAAATGGTGATGATTCTGAAACAACATCAAAATTCTGAAACGTTCTGAAACCATTCTGAAACAACTAAAATTACTGGGTATATTCAGACATATTGTGATATAATTAGATATGTCCTTCTCAATTTCTCAGTGGCCTATAATAGTTTGTTCTAGTAGAACATAGTAACAGTAGGTATAAATACAACAAATAGTATATAGTAATATAGGAAGAAGCACAAAGAATTAGTATACAAGAGTGGTATAGTACATATAAACATTCATAGTACACAGTATAACTGCAAAATAATATACAGTATAGTAATGAGTAAGTGCAATGAGTGGAGTATATCAGCATGTATACCAGTTTGTTCATATGTGGTCATATCTACATGATCAGCACGATGATTAAGATCAGTATAGTATATTAACATAATCTATGACCCGATAATTCTTTGTATAAGCAAGTAGATCGAATGTTTTTTCTATAACCACTGTTGTACCATGGAGTAGTGCTGTGTAGAACAATGAGTTGCACTTTTGATGTGCACTACTAACTTGCTCGCGAAAGCAACATGGCGCACGTCATAGAATGGCATGTGGCCATGACCAGAGCAACCGAATCCCTAACTTCAGATTGGAATATTTGAAATTGTGAAACACTCCTGAAACTTATTCACACCCTCCTGAAACATTTCAGTCACACAGTTCTGATACGTCTCAATTATACAATCTTGAAACATTTCAGTCCCATTCACAGTGTCATTCTTGTCTTTTCATTCTTGTCTTGTCAATCTTACTCACCCATGCTTTCTGGGACTAGAGCAGTCATTACTGGAGGATCCAGAGGAGTGGGCCTTGCACTCAGCCATAGCCTCTCGAAAATGGGATGCTCCATTACAATGCTTTCCAGGGACGAGACACGGTTAACAGAGAGCTTGCGTGACCTCACTAAACGGCCAGGCCAAGAGCACAAGTATATAACATACGACTTGGCAGACTTGGTACAGAATTCCATTCCACGGGAAGATATTTTGAAGGAGGCGTTTGCAGAGTCCAATTTGTTGATCAATTGTGCAGGTTTGGCCAACTACCGTATGCTTTCCAAGTTATCCAACCAAGATATTATGTCCACCATCAATGTGAACCTCACTGCTCCCATCATCCTCTCAAAGTTGGCCATGATGCCAATGATACGAAACTCGAAAAACTCCAACTTCAAGCCGGCCATATTGAACGTTTCCTCCATGCTCTCGTCTACAGGAATCTCCATTTCTGGCACGGCTCCGTATAGTGCGCTGAAAGCAGGTCTCTTGGGATTCACCGAGGCTTTGGCCAATGAACTAAAGGGGAAACTTAGAGTCAATGCTGTTCTTCCTGCTTTGATCCCAGAAACTGATATGGGGAAGGCTGCGTCCAAGAGCTTACCTGCTGTGCTGATGAGTGATGTGGTGAAGATATGCGAGAAGGTAATCTTGGACGAGTCTATGACGGGGAAGTTTGTAGCTGCAGACGGAAAAGGTTTTAGAACAATCAATTAGTTTATCTATTATCTATCATCTATTATTTATTATATATTATTTATTATCTATCAATTATGCCATTTTTAATTGTCTATGCACGTGATGCCACTATATCGTAGAACCCATTGAAGAAAGCGTCGGGCACTTCTGGCTGGTCATGGAGCCAGTTCATAAAAGTTATGAGCATATGCTCGTCATGTGCTGGTCGGACCAATTCAAAGAGGTGTTTGACCATCAAAAGTTCGGGTTCCACTGGAACGCTTTCCTCCACATAGAACGCATGGAGGAGTTGGGTGCAACTGTTTAAGTACTTGATGCGCATCGTGAGTCGGTCAAGCTTATCGCATAGCGACATAGAGGAGCCTCGGTAATGGGCCGAGATGTCCCTGCTCTTTTGTGCTGTGAATTTAAGCAACAGGAGAATGGCATATAAGAGCTCGTCGTTGCCTCGATCTAAGGAATTGAACACACACTCGTTCCTCAAGCCGAGCCAAGTATGCACCAAGAGTCGTATGTCACGGTAGGTGGAGCTCAAGAGATCCAATGCACCGGTGGACGAGCGGAGCTGGGAATATTTCCCCCGTGTGGACGTGATGAGTTGTGCTGCCACCGAAATAAGAATCGTGGTGTTGCACGGGTATTGGGGGTTCTGGATGAGCAAGTCGTAGACTTCGTGCGCAGGTATATGGTCCATATCCATGCGATCCGTAAGGCCCATCACATCTAGAAGCAACGAGCCATAAGGTGAGAACTGGGGCAGTGAAGAAAATGACGAAGACACTCGTACAAGATCCACCAACAGCTGCCAGTAGCCAATGCGGTTCAAGAACCAGAAAGCATCGAGGTTTGGGTCCGTTGAAACATCCGATAACTTGAGCTCATACGTATCAACATGGTCGGGGTCCCGCTTCAGCGAGAGCCAGAATTCCATGAACAACCCCCTCAGCCAAGGGAGTTTCTCCTCGTGAAGCCAGTGCACTAGAACAGGAAGTAGCATAAATAGAAGCTCTGCCAGGTTGAGCACTAGAATATGAAACACGTAACCAAGCACCAATGCAGGGCGATAAGCGGCAAAAAGTGCCACAGGCTCCATCACGAGCCAATCGTCGATATCGTCAGCCAAAGTATCGTGGTACTTCTGGAGGTACCGTGGAATAGAAGTCGGGTCAAAGAGAATGGTTTGACTGAGACTGAAGTATGAGGTTTTGGTGCCCAATGCAATGGACTTGCCCAACTTCTGAGCCGCTAGAAACGAGAGTCGGGGTAATGCGGTTGTATTGGAACCCAAAGGTTCATTGGACTCTACACCTTTCCGCGTCAGGCCCGGTTTCTCTCTGATCTTGGAGCTCAACTCCGGATATAGAGAAACCACAATGTTGCGGAAGATATTGAAAAGCTCCACGTATGCTTCAAATACCTCGGCGCTTAGAAACGGCTTGAGCAGGTGGAGTCGATCTCGAGCAGATGTGGGACTGGAGAAGGCATGAGGTATAGAGGCCGAGGCATCAAATTGGGCCAAATCCAACCGGAATTTATCGGGGTGTTTGGTGTAGAGGCCCGTAAGCGAATGGAGTTTGGATATGAGAGGGCGAGCAATACGCTTGCATTTGGACGTCGCTAGAGCAGGGATAACATCCGTCCTGCCTTTCATATATTTATATATACATGTATATATGTATGTATATATATAAGGTTATACTAGGATTCGCGCACTCTCCAGTAGTAAACGCGATGGCGTGAAACTACATATACACACTACTAGACCAACTACTAGACCAACTACTAGACCAACTACTAGACCAACTACTAGACCAACTACATACACATCTACTTTCTAGAGTACACATTCAGACTAGTACATTAATACTTATTACTAGACTTCTATTTTGGTCCAGAAATTACTTCTAACTAGACGAATTGTTGCCTAGACTAATTGTTGCTTAGACTAATTGTTGCTTAGACTAATTGTTGCTTAGATTCTAGAACCATACCGCCATTTGAATGAGAAGTGCCATTATTCTCTCGTGTTTCTTGGGGCTTGGAGCATGTGGCCATATTCGAGGAGTGGCTCCCGAAAACCAACACCTTTACAACCCTAATCCGAATGGCAAATGGGCATGTTTAAGTGATCCCTCAATTGAGCTCCTGCTAGATCAAATCAATGATGATTTCTGTGATTGTCCTGATGGGTCGGACGAACCAGGAACCAATGCATGCCCCTTCACGGAAGAGACGCCGCAATACTTTTATTGTGAAAATATAGGCCATAAGCCAGCGTACATTGAGAATTTTAAATTGAACGATGGTGTTTGTGACTATGATATTTGTTGTGATGGGTCAGACGAGTATCGCAGTGGGGCGTGTCCCAGTGTGTGCGAAGGAGTGGCCAAGCAGTTAGAACAGTATGTGAGAAACACCAAAAAACACTTGAACGGTGCGCTTGACATCAAACAGGGTTTTGAGAAAAAAGCCCGCGTGGCGCACGACGAGATCGAGAAGAAAGTGTCTGAGGTTGCTGCGCAGATCCAGACTTCGGAGGGTCGCTTAATTGCTTTGGCCAAGGACTTGGATACGGCCAAGAGCGGTGGTGGAGGAAAAGACCATAGTGTAGCAGCCAAAGTGTCTGGAGAAATCTCCGAGCACATGGACTTGCTCGAGCAAAAGGCCACGGCCATGGCCAAGGCAGCCGAGGAAAAGGATCGCCATATTGCATTGTTGGAGAGTTACCTTGAAGATTTGCGAGTGAACTATAACCCCAACTTCAATGACTTGGCCGTGAAGCGGGCCGTCAACTCGTTTGCAGATTACTTATCGAATAAGCCAGTTGACCTGAACAAAGTGGTGGTGGACACTAAAGATTACCACATCGACCACCTTTTGAAGAAGGTCAAGAATATCCAATTGACTGGCTCCATGGGTGGCTCCATGGGTGAAGTTGTGCCTACGTTCAAGGGCTTGCTTACTCACTATTACAGTAAGTGGGTGGCTCCTTCGGGTGAACGACAACCAGTGGGCGAGGTGTCAAATGAAGCTACTGAAAAGATTTCTGGCGAAATCAAAAGTCTTCAGAAGAAAGTGGAGGCCTTGAAGTCTGAACAGGGCATGTACCAGGACAACCTAAAGGCGAACTTGGGCCACAACGATATCTTCCGGAGCGTACAGGGTCAGTGGATCAACAAAAAGATAGGGGAGTACAACTACAGACTCGGGTTTCTAGACAGCCTTTATCAGGATAATACTTTGGTGGGCCGGTTCACCGGGTTTGACGGGAAAGCCATGCATTATAGCCATGGAAGCAAGTGCTGGAACGGACCACAACGGTCAGCCAAGATCGATATGATATGTGGCCACACCAACGACTTCATCTCGGTGAGTGAGCCGGAGAAGTGTCAATACCGTTTCTTAATCAGCTCGCCTTTGGCTTGTGAAGACTTGGCGGACGAAGACATAGAAAAGGGTTTCAAGGTGGACTTGGATCTGTTGACCTAGATTAAGTCCAAACTTCAATTGACGTTTAGGATCGGTTGGACTAAACCGGTGATTTTTGAAAGGTTCTAAAACTAGCCAATGGGTACCTTGACGTTGACGTTGACGTTGACGTTGGACCTAGAACTAGACTTTAAATCCAATGAGCTTGGGTTATTCAAATCAATCGAAAGTGATTTTCTTTCCCTGGAACTTTGCATTCTTCATCTTCTCCTCGGCCTTCTTCTTGGCCTCCCATGAAGGATGAGCTGATGTGGGTTTAGAATCTGAGTCCTTGTACTGGCCGTTCTGCTCTGCAGCCTTGGCCTTTAACTCTCTCTTCCTCTGCCTCTCCTCAAACTCTCTCTGGTGTTGTTCTCTTTCACTGGCGATTCTTAGTTTTTCTTTCTGGACATGGGCGGCCAGACTACCGTACTTCTGCTCCCAGATCTTCTGCCGGGCTCTCTGGCCTCTTCTATTCTTGCGCACCGTGGTGGCTTCCTTGACCACCTTATCGTTATCGATATCCTCATCGTCTGAGCCTCCAGAGAAGTATCCGGTAGCCAATTGGGGAAGCACAATCTTTTCCTTTTTCTCTTTCTTCTCTTTCTTCTCCTTCTCCTTCTTTGATTTCTCCTCTTCTTCTTCACCTTCACTCATTTCTTCATCGGTGATTTCATTATAGTTTACATTGGGATCAGCCACGAACTCAGTCTCATCATCGGAATCTCCTACCAAGTTATCATAAGAAGCAAACTTATCAAATGCTTCTTCAGCATCCATTTTATCATTCTCTGACTCGTCAGAATTGGAGTTAGAGTCAGAGCCAGGTTCAGAGTCAGAGCCAGAACCAGAGTCAGAGTCAGAACCAGAACCAGAACCAGAACCAGATTCAGACTCCGATTCAGGTTCAGACCCAGACCCAGCTTCAATAGTCTTTCTCCCCGTATCCTTTGTTCTTGCAGATAATTCAGACTGGGTCAAATTGCCTCTGATTTTCCTAAAACTCCACTCACTCTCTTGTAATACTCTCTTGATATCAGCACAGTTCCAGAGCTTGGAAACATAACCATTGACTAGCTTATCATTTTGACAATGGGTGATGAAGAAATGAGAAGGGTTCTTGGGGTTAGACTTGTCGGAGATATAAGCCCGGATATCGTTGGGAATGTATGTGGGAGGATTCATCTTGGCTTCTTTGGTGTTCAACACCGAGGTAGAGATGGTCTTGACTAGTTTGGAGGAGATGAGCAGGTCTAGGAAGTCATGGGAAGAAAACAAATCCTTCAATTTTTTTTGGTCATCGGTCCAATTTCTCATGTCCTGTTTCACTCTCCGCATCACCTCCCGTTGCAACTTTGTATATGAGCCATGATACTTTTTGGCAAAAAGATCTGCCTTAAGGGCATGGATCTGGAGGAACGCCTCGTTGGGTGTAGCCGGAAGCTTCTTGAGCACGTGAGCATTATTCCGGGCCGCAAGGAGTTTTTTGGTGAGTGGGAACCGAGGGCTATTCTGTGTAAACTTGGCTTCCAAGAGATCAAGTCGCCAGAGATCGTTTTTCTTGTCTTTCATGGTGTATATAGTGAGCGATGATCATCGAATTTTTCGCATCTCTCTCTCTCTCTCTCTCTCACTTGACTGCGGGGCACACACACACACTCACACACACACTCACTCACACCAAACGACTCCAAAATACTGTCTACAGTCTAAGACCCACTGCGAATAGACTACAACAAACTACAACAAACTAAAAATTACAATACAAATCGAAATGAATGAGACGGACCTTGGGATTGAAAGAAAAAGAACAATGCAAAATGGAGATGTGAAGAAACGAGAGAGAAAGATTAAGAAACTGACCCTGGGCATTATAAGGGAAGACCAATGTAGGTTTTTCATGGAACATAAACAAAGAGTGTGTTCGATGCAACGGAAGAAAAATGAAATGTTTTGCTCTGAGCATTTGGTTAATGATTCTTCTAAAACAAGAGTGCCATGTCCTCTAGATCCTAAGCATTCGGTATGGGAACGAGACTTAAATGCTCACATTAAAAAGTGCAATGCTAAGCCTAAAGAGTCTCACGACCCATGGTACCGGAAAAACGCCAATACTTTACTTCAAGGGTATAAAGAGGAAGTGCAATTAAATACAGAAGAAGAAGTGCAATTAAATACAGAAAGAGAACTTTCATATGATTCACTTTTTACCCTCCTTGATAATTTTCATTCTCAAACCCCATCACCATCTAAAATGGTGCTCCTGCACACAGGCCTCAAACACTGGCTCCAGGTAAAGGTCAACCATAAGCATATTCTACAGCAATCATCATTAATTGGCAACCTTAAAAATGCCAATCTTCTTTCAGAGGAAAAGTACTATATTGAGTTTGGCTGTGGAAAGGCAGAGTTGTCCAGAGCAATTAACATGTGTATATCTTATGAGAGAGATTTGAGAGAGAAGAGTATTGGAAATGAGACAAAGGAAGAAAAAAAAGGGGAAGAAAAAGGGGAAGAAGAAGGGGAAGAGGAAGAAAACGTTTCCAAAGAAGAAATTCTCAAAATGGAGGTTCCCAAAATGGAGGTTCCCAAAATGGAAGTACCCAAAATGGAAGTACCCTTAAATACATACGGTTTTGGACTCATTGATCGAGGAGTTAATCGTATGAAAATGGACCATAAACTTAAAACAGAAACAGGGCTCATACCGCGCATCAAAAGAAGCCGGATTGATATTGAACACCTTGACCTTGACGCGTTTGTACAGGACGAACCATTGATTTCTTGGGTTGGTGTTTCTAAACACTTATGTGGTGTTGCTACTGACCTTACATTGAAACTGATTTTGAACTCAACATGTGCTAAAAAAAAGTTGGATGGCTTGGTTGTGGCCATGTGTTGTAGACATGTGTGTGATTATACGCAGTTGCTTCCCGCGTCACGTGACTACCTATACCAATATGGAATCTGTAATGGAGCCGACTTTAAACTCTTGAAAAAAGTGGTTTCTTGGGCTGTGTGCGGGAGACGAGAAGGTACGGATGGGAATCATGAATCGGGCTTGGATTATGATCATCGGGAGAGGTACGGGTTTCTTGCCCGGTCCCTTATTGATCGGAGTAGAGTTCATGCCGTGGAGGCATTGATGCCGGGGTATACTGCAGAGCTTGTTCTCTATGCAGACAAAGAAACCACCTTGGAGAACCATTGTCTTGTGGTCAGAAAAGTACAACAATAGAAGAGTTAAAATAAAGAGTAGACTACTAAAGACTTGAAGGTATCAGTTGTATACATAGGCATTGCCTTTTTTTTTTTTGGTTTCATTTATCTACGGAGGTATTGGTTTATTGACTATATGAAGGAGAGAAAGTAGGCCCAGCTTAGATCTTGGTCTCCTTAACACCATGCTTCCACACAGCAACGTATGGGGTGGTACCATCCTCACGGTAGTTCAACAACACAATCATGGCATCTGGGTCCATGGACTCTCCGGTGTAGAAGTCCCAGTCCTTGAAAGAACCAATGACCTTCTTAACGTAAGCTTGAGCACCCTTCTCGAAGGTCTCAACCTCGTCAGGGTTGGTCTCAGCCAACTTAGCCTTGACAGCCTTCATGTAACCCTTGATGTAGGTCAAGAAAGACTTCTTGTCGAAAGAAGTTTGAGACAATCTGAACGAGTAAACCACGTTGTTGACGGTCTGAGCGCCCTCCTCCAAATCCTCGGGGGCATCCTCAGCAGAAGGGTTTCCACCAATGTCCACATCTCCACCGGAGCTGACGGTGACCATGGCACAGTCGGCCTCGTAGATAACTCCGTCAACGAGCTTAAGGTCGTAAGCGTCAGACAAGAGTTCGTCGCCAGAGAAAATGTCGGTGTAGATCTTCATAGTTGGATGGATATGAGGCTGGGATTTGTTTCACGCGGGGATCCCACACTATAAATACTAGTGCGGAAAATTTTTGCGCGGCCGTTCTTCACGTGGCCGATGCGATTACCCGGACAACTGTTGCCTTGCGCACTCCTTGCCATGGGGGCCTAATAAATGGAACCCCTCTTGCATTAGCGAGCTTCCCTAAAATAATGTGTGTGCTTGTTCATCTCTTCGTAAATTAACACACAAAAAATTAGACCCACCTTCAATTTTAACACACCAAAAGAATAACACACAAAAAATTAAACCATCAAAAATTAAACCACCAAAAATTAGACCCCCAAAAATAAATCAGTAACTCTTATCTGAGTAGTAGTCCACTTATATTTCACAACGGATCAATGAATAATGGCACACAAGAGTGTATGGGTTTGGTAACAACTCACTTGTAGTGTGTTTAAAGTCACTGTGTAAAAATGTTTGAGACTAAAAATGTTCGAGACTAAAAATGTTTGAGACTCAAAGTGTTCGTGACTCAAAGTGTTCGTGACTTAAATCGAGACTCGTAGGTCGTGACTAAAAAGTGTCGAACTCATTGTTGAATGCACGCCGCACCCAATCGAGGATCCGGTCGAAAACAACCGTATTTCCATTATGGTAGCGAATGGAGTGGTCCGAGTCGGGAAACACCATAAAGTCAAAGTTCTCCACGTTGGCAAGGTTGTAGTCATCGAGCAACAGTAGACTATTCTGGAAATGCACATTATCGTCTCCGGACCCGTGCATGATCAAGAACCTTTGCACTCCCTTGAACCGCTCAGGGTTCAGGATACTTGCAGTACGGTACCCTTCGGGATTCTCTTGAGGTGTTCTCAAGTACCTTTCGGTGTAGATCAGATCATATAACTTCCACTTGGTCACGGGGGCGACAGCAACTCCAAAAGAGAACACATGGTCTTCATCTGTCTCGAGTGTCTTTAAGGTTAGGAACCCTCCATACGACCAGCCCCAGATTCCTATACGGCTCTTGTCAACGTATGGTTTCTCAGCCCAGACTTTGGCTGCTGCAATCTGGTCGAGAGGCTCGTAATGGCCCAACTGGTCTCTGACGCAGAACTTGAAGTTGGCCCCAAGCTCGTCGTTGTGGTTATTGTACCCTGTTCCACGGCCATCAACAGTTACAACCACAGCATTTAACTGCGAGGCAACCACATGGCTGAACCCAACGGCATATTCCTGTGTGACCAACTGAGACCCTGGCCCACCGTAGACATAAAACAATACTGGGTACTGGAGAGATGCATTGAAGTTGGGAGGCAAGATCTCCACGGCATTGGCAATGATGTTTCCTCCAGTTTCCTTGTCGATACCCAAATCCACTGTGGTCACGTTATGCTTGGGAACGTCGAACTTTTCAAGACTGCTTCGGAGCTTGTCGTTCCTTTCGAGTGTCTTGACCACTTTTCCTGTGTGCAAATCAAGCAACGTTTGGTGGGGCACATCGGGACCCTGGTAGTTCAAAAGCAAGAAACGAACTCCTGAAGAGTATGACCCAGAGTACCACCCAACTCCATTACTCACACGCTTAACGTTGGGCGACAGATATTGATGGAATACATCCAACAAGTTGACTGAGTAGATGTGTCTCTCCACAGACGAGTTCTTGGTGGCCGTGAAGTAGACTTCGTTCTTAGATAAGTCCACGTGGTTTGACACAACCTCCCATTGGCCATCTGTCAACATAAACGGCTTGGGGTTGTTGGGAGGCGTGAAATATGCCAAATGGTTGTAGCCGTTGACCGTGACCAAGTCAATGTAGCCATCAGCGTATCTTCCCAAGGTATCGTTTCTGGGTACGAAAAGAGCATTAGAAGTGACTTCAAACCACGAGTTTTCTGCATGGTGGGTCCGGATCAATGTAGCTTCTGCTCCTGCCTCTGCTGCTACCAAAAATACTTCCATGATATCACTGGCTCTGTTGCTTGTTTTGATCAATACAAAGTCATCCGATACCCAGAGAACCTCAGTGACAAGCTTATCCTGAATAGACGTGGAGCTGAGCTTAGCCTTGTGCACTTCAAAAGCTCCTCCTGATACCTTTGGGAGTTGAGCCACAACCACTTCCACCGATGGATTGGGGTATCCAGGTTTTGGGTACTTGATGGATTTGAGCTCAGGGTACTCGTCGTGGCCATTCTGAACATAGTATGGAATAGGGAACTCAGGAACTCTTGTATCATCAAACTTCAAGAAGGTGAGTTTATCACCACGAGGAGACCACCACATGACAATATCCGAGGCAAAAACCTCTTCTTCATAGACCCAGTCGGGTTTCCCGTTAAAGATATTGGCACTACCATCGTCAGTGACTCTAGAAATGGTATTCTGCGCAAGATGCTTGACGTAAACATCGTTTTTAAAGACAAAAGCAATGGCATCGGATGTAGGAGACCACGACGTCACCGAAAGCTTATCGTAGTGGTTCAATAAGGGAGAAATATCACCAGAAGCCACATCCAACACCCAGTAAAGAGCCGTGGACGAGTGTCTCCAACCCTTGGTGGTTTCTGTTTTCAAGATAGCCTTGGACAAGTCAGGTGATGCCTTTAAAGAGTCCACATCGTACCTAACACCATGATAAGTGAAGCTGGAGCCATTAAATAATGTATAGTGGAACGATTCATCCACGATGCTTTTGACAGTATAAGTGGACCGTTCATTAGCAGTGTCCTTAAGCAAGTAAGTACCCTGGTCATTCGAAATCGACTCCGGGCTTTGGATCCACTGAAGCTCCTTGAACACAGGCCGGAACACGTCGTCCCGAATATCCTTCATGGTGACCTTTCTATTTGCGTTGGAAGCCTGGAACCATGGGTACACTTTGGACTCATCAGACTGATGAGTTCTATGGCCGTAATAAGGTTCCGAAGCCCTATTCTGTAACAAAGATGAAACTGCAGTCACAAGAAACCCTGAGCCCCATATTAGCACCGTGAGGAGAAACACCCCTGAGTAAAGTGACCGGTAGATACGGTACTGGTAGTATGGGGACTTGCGGTCTCTATCCTTGGGTTTATCGAAGGACGAAACACCCGACGTTTTGTAGAATCCCATCTTGGTATATGAGTATGAAAAACGACGGGGGGAAACGTGGAGTATAAATAGGGAAAAGAAGGGGGTGTTTGTGGAGGAAGAAGTGGTGACTGTAACCAGCATTTGCTGGCTGGGTGGTACCTTACGATTGTAGTGCGGTCCTGCACCTGGTGCGGCTTTTGGTTATTTCGGCTCTTCTTCTATCGATGTCATAGTGCGCCGCGTGCATACACGGTGTAGTATCTAAGAATGCTAGTCTATAGTATTAAATATGTAGTACATGTGGTAGTAACCTGGGCCATAATACAAATGGTAGATCCAAAAGTATTTATGTTTGGGGAAGATAAAGTGCAGGGATCATCCAGGGCTAAGTGTTGGATAAGTAGTTAGACTGAGCACCATATAATTAGAGTCACCAACCAGCCGATAGAAATAAACTAAATAGCCGGACTCACCAGCAAACAGTTCATAATTAGTCGCCAATGTGTATTCATAGAAAGAATACGAATGTTCAGAACACCGTGTTGGAAGTAACTGGTGTATGCATTGAATGTCTGTAGGGGACTGGTACCATTGTTCCTCCTTTATTATGGTATCATGTACCTTTATTATGGTATCATGTACCAATATCATTGATATCAGAGATGGACTCTTTATATCAGAGATGGACTCTTTATCATGCACTCTTTATCGGCACCATATTTCTTTTTTTTTTTGGGATCATGTGTCTCTATCATGAGCCTATTCTATTGTGTTGGGCGTTGCGACCATGGAGTTGAGAAGATCGGGGCAGATCTCGGTGAAGATTTTCCTCAAGTTGGACCGCTTGATTGGCTTGGACAAGAACCCTGACATCCCACTGTTCAAGCACTCCTTGACGTTACTGGCATCAGCGAACGCCGTCAATGCTATGATGGGTTTCTGGAACTTTAAGTTGTTGCGGATGATTTTGGTGGCCGTCAACCCGTCCATTTTGGGCATCTGCACGTCCATGAAGATCACATCATAGAGCTTCATCTGCTCAAACGAGTTCTTAACAAGATCCACGGCCTCGGCTCCGTTGGCTGCCATGGTGATATCGTGGAAGCCTTCGAGCTTGAGCATTCTGCGGATCACTTCTTGGTTGACCTTGTTATCTTCGGCAACGAGAATTCTCAAATGGGAAAATTCATCAAGACACGTGTCTCCAGCCAGGTTCTGGCTGACTGTACCTGTCGATGAACTCCGTGGTGGGACTTGAGGCGCAGGAGGTTTAAGGAACAGTCCTTCAGGGGTGTTGGGGCTATCTGAGGTCTCAGATCCCCTTTTGTCAAAGTACGAGTCCTCGGACTCTGCTGGAGCCACGTTGAATTCCACCTTCCGGTTCATTTTGGAGTTAGGGTTAAACTCGTCGTCGCAGAACTGTTCAAGTTCTTCGGGTGGTACCACAATCTCACCGCTCTGCATCAAAGGCAAGGTGAATACAAACGTCGAACCCTGTCCAATGGTGGATTTGAGGGTAAGAGTTCCGTGCATCATTTTTGCTAATTGACGACAGATGGAAAGACCTAAACCTGTACCTCCATAGCTTCGAGATAACGTTTGGTCACCTTGGATGAACGGCTCAAACACCTTTTCTTGAAGAGCAGGCTCGATTCCCGATCCTGTATCTTTAACCTCGATCTGGATCGCCCAGTATTTGGGCAGGTATATCTTGCGCATCTTGTATACCTTGTTGTTTTTCACCAACTCATTATTGAAAAATTGTGAAGAGTAGCTATTAGCCGAGTCATTATGTGATAGGTCAGGCTTTTGTGGAGGCTGCATGTTGGAAGTCTCTGAGGGGGCTCTGGCCATGGCCGACTTCACGTGTAATTGGTTGGATTTGTCTATAATATCAGTGTCATTATCGCCCAGTTTGGGTTCTTCCTTCTCGTAAGTCTGGGGTGAATTAGGGTTGAATTGGGGTAAGCCCGGAAGTGGTTTCTCCCGGGAAAACTGTGCCTTAAAGATGCTATCTTCGTACTCCGTGGTGGAGAGCGTGGCAATGCTGTGATTATCGGATTGAGTTTTGAATTGGCTTTTCTCGGTGGTGCTGGTTTCGGTGCGTTTGATTTTGTTGGAGTCTTGCCTTATCAAAGATTCCAGACTGAGTCCACTTTTTTTGCCATTGTTCCATGCTTTGGGATCGACCACTTTATCCGCGGTAGACTCCTGGGGCACATCATTGGCCGATACCGAGGAGTTCTTCTTTAGACATACCTTTTCGAAGTTCACGGCTTGAGAAGCCTCGAAGTCGTATTCCCCTAGCATCTTGAAGCTCACATCCACGGACCCATCCACGGGCGTAAACTTCAAACTATTGGAAACAAGGTTCATGACGACCTGGATAATTCTGTTGGAGTCACCCAAAACAATCAATTTGCGGAAAATATTAGGCTTCAAAGAGATCTTGAACTTGACCCGTTGGTCTAGGGCCAACTTGCCGAAAATGGATTTGACTTGGTAGATGACCTCTAAGATCTGAAAGTTGGATTTTTCTAGTTTGGACCGGTTCAATGTGTTCTTAGAGTAGGTCAACAACTCTGTTAAGATATGCAATAAGAGCTCACCGGATCGGTGGATCAACTTGAGTGAGTCTTGGATCAGGTTGTGGTCTGTTTCGTCCATGGCAATAGATGTCATTCCAAGGATACCGTTTAAAGGCGTACGCAACTCGTGAGAGATGTTAGCAATAAAGACAGTTTTGGCCTCGTTGGCCGCCTCTGCCTCTATTTTGGAAGCCTCTAACTCCTTGGTCCGGAGCTTGACACGTTCCTCTAAATGGCCATATTGCTTTTCGAGCTCCTCAGTCATGATGTTGAAAGCCTCTGAGAGTTCAGTAAGTTCATCTTTAAAGAGGTTTTTTGACTGAGGAATTCGATCAGGCAATCTTATACCAGAAGAGTATGCCGTGGAGCTTCCAGAGCTCACAACTGTGTTGACAGAATTCCTCTTATTATGAGGAAACACTTCAGACTCGACAACAGCAGAGTCAGGGGGGTTGGGCTGATATGCACGCATGCCCGCATTGATTTTATTTTCCTTTTTAGACCGGGTGATGGACTCGGTAGCGTCTTTCAAGCGAGTGATGGGCCGCACGAAGCCAACTGCCAATGGGAAGGTCAAAAGACACATGAAAGCACCAATACCTATGACGACCCCAATCATGATATCGGTAAGTTTCTTGACGGGCCCGAGGAACTTGTTTCGCGGTTGTTCTATTAGGATTGTCCACGAGGTGGTGGAGTCGATTTGGATGCGAAAGAAGCCAATGGCCACATCACCACCCAAAACGGAACGGACTTTAGTGGCAGTTCCCTGGAACCTGGTGAGGGCATATTCAGCAGCAGGAGAGTCAGATATCGCAACAAACTTGTCGACCGTTCCAAAAATGGGCAAGAAACCAATAAGATCGCTATTCCTGTCGGAATCATTGTCGTAGAGAGGCCGTAAAGCCATGGACATGTAGTCTTCTGAATAAATCTGAGTTGTAAGTGAAGCATGAATACCTTCAGCACTAGCAATAACACTCAAGAAACCCGTGACCTGTTGCTGGTTGACAATAATAGAGGAGTTAGCAAACACCGGGATGGTGATGCCCAAAAAGAAAGCAGAATGGGAACCAGAGACGTTGGCAATAGGCCCAGTTATGAAGCCCGTAGGAATGGCGTTGGATGAATTGGACAGGAGCACGGAACCAATGATATCAGTACCACTGCTTAAAGGGTATAGAGCATCTTCCACTGGGTCGGAGACAATAACCTCCCTATTATAAGACTCGGCCACCACGGAAAGGCTCAAGTCATAGAGGCGGGCGGATGCAAAAGTTTCAGAGGTGCTTAAAAACAAATCTAACAGGGATTTGGAGGAGTCAAACACCGTAGCTGAGATGTTTCCCGCACGGAAGTATGAGAGCGGAGAAGTAATGGTATCTCTCTGAGAAAGCCAGGAAATCTGGTAATATATAAACTGCATGGACTGTTTGATTTGTGTAGCCTTTAACTGAGCAATCACTTGAAGCCGGTCAGCTCGTAGTTCTGAAGTGTTATGAGACACATATACACCTATAACCACTGCCAAGATTAAGAGGGAGAAGAGCGAGGAGAAGCACACAAGGATAATAAGTTGTGGGCGGATGCCAAGTTTTATACGGCGTTTCTTGCCCCGGGGACCGGAAATTTTCGGGATGATCATGGTGCCCACGGTGAAGAGGTGGGGGTGGGGGTGGGGTTGCAGACTATATAAAAGGATATGTGGTGGAGTAGTAAGAAAGCAGCAGGGTTGAGGAAAAGTCAAAACAAATTATGCGCGAAGAATTAGACCAACGGCGTAGTGTTGCAGCCGAAAGTATGAGAAGGGGAGGGCTTTTAAAAAAAGGCGACATAAGAGAAAAGGAAAAAACCAGCGGACTAAAAAAAAAATTGTGAAACAAAACTGACGTTCGAGAAATGCTTCGAGGAGGTTTCAGATTATATGATGCATATACCTTTTTGGGATATCCTCTTGCCTTTTTGGGAGTGTCTTGATATGTTGCTCTGCTGATAGACTACGTCCATACCTGCACGCGGAAGCAGTCTAGATCCACTCGCATCGAGCGAACAAGCTTTGTGCCTGCACCTAAGCCACACAGGGTGTAGCACCCTGATACGTGCTATTTTGGGTTATTGACCCTGGGGATTGTTCTTATTCCTGCAGAAACAAAAAAAAAAATAAATCCTTCCGCCTGCTTTTGGCTTCCTAATTGGTGACATCGTTAGCTAAAGGCGGGCTGTGTACTATCCTTTATATGTAGATCTATGTTAGTACAGTGTTGCGCCACCACCTTATTATTATAGACAATAAATGTCAATATCGAATTTTTGAATGGGTATTAAATTTGTGTTCAATGACAAATTAAGTTGACGTCTATTAAATTCATGTCAATCTAGAATCCAAAAGAAAGTGCTATAATTATAGTAGTCAATGTTATGTTAATAATATAGTGGTGTACTGATGCATTCCTTGGCATGTGGTCGAATAATCTAACTATCACATCATATCTTTTTCTGTCCAATTATCTTTTTGTTTACTTGTCTACTTGTCTACTTGTATTTTTGTCCAATTATCTTTTTGTCCACTTGTCTCTGTACTGAAGTCTTTTCTATTGTATGATTGTCTTATTCTGTCAGTATTTGTTTCCAAATATACACCTACAGCACACCTTCAGTATACTGATAGTCTATTACGTCCGTTCTGTCTAATGGTTAATGTTAATGGTCAATGTTAATGGTCAGATTTTTACTGCTTAATATAGTCTGGGTGTATTGCTATGTTGTCTATTTTTGTCTATTTTTGTCTATTTTTGTCTGATTTTGTCTGATTTTGTCGAGCACTGTATGCCTATTGCCTACTGTCATATTAGAGTATATGCGTATTGTCCCATTTGTCCAAAGTCTAACCACACTCTCTCATAATAATTGACCTGGCCATACTAATTATAGATTACCGTCTAGTTTTAATGTCTCCCAAAGTTTGTCAAGGTCTGTCGATGTTTGTCGATTTATACTAATGAATTTAGGTCAATGTCTGTCATGCCAATATCTGTCAACATGTCTATTACTGTTTTGTCTAATTGGTAGATTACACTTTTAGGTACTGATAACTTAACCCCGAAATTGTCTGCCGGGAATTTGTACTATTGTCTACTATTGTTTGTCCTAATCTGTCATAAGTGGCATATTGTATGACCGCGAGGTCGGCGATCTTTTTGGGGCTCCGTGGTGGTTGCAGAGGCTCATATAGATGGTGAGGCTAGAATACGAAAAAGAAACGTGACATGAATAAATAAATGAATGGATGGAATTAACCCCTCTAGATGCAACTGCACCTAAAATAATCTGAAACAAATATGAAACATGTACACAAAATCAAACCCGCAAATATATAAGAAGGCAGGATTTCCTCACCCCCCCTCCCCCTCCCCGTTCCCCTACCCTTCTATACTCAACCATGCGCTCATGCGCTAATGCGACTCGGAAAAGTAATGGCCATACCCTGAGCAAAGGCTTGCGCATCTCAAAAAGCGCCCTCCTGCGCGCGTTCCAAATATAGACCCACTTGACGGAAAAAGTTAAAAAAACGCTTCCCACCGCCCTCCTCAAGTCACCATACAAGTCCATCCTAACCCCCCTATTTCAGGCCCATCCACAGTCTTTTTCGACTCTTCTGAACCCCGTCTTTCTACCAGCTTCGTCTGGTTTCCTTTTCACTCGATCTCCACACCTTTACACCATCCACCGGACCCATTCTTTTGCATCTCCGCTCGCTTATTTTTCCAAATTCCAGTGCACACAGATCCAGATCATCCCTAGTCCACAGATCCAGACCATTCATAGTCCACAGATCCAGACAAACACTATTCCACAAATCCAGACAAACACTAATCCACAAATCAACATTACATTTGGTCAAATATAACTCTATTCCTTTATATACGATTATTTGTTGACTTTGCTATAGCTTACCTCATCCCACCCCTTAGGCTATTACTTAAACTGACTCATATTTCTCAAGTCATATGCTTTTAGCATTATCCCTATTATGGGCACTACTCCTTCGCTGGGTCCAGGCGACTACCCTGCCACTGCCCTCCATTACAGCGCTAGTGTCTTCTACAGCCACCACCAACTCATCCCACATAACAGTTCCAATCTACTGCCTGTATGAACAGCAGTACTTCATCAAGGTGGCCAATGGCCAGCACCAATCTGCTCTCGCCCGCATTGACTACCTACAGCCGGAGCTCTGGATACTTGATGGCCATGACTTGCTTGAGTGTGATGCCCTCTTCACGGCGTTGGAGGAAGTCACCAAAACCTCGTGGTTTCCCTCCCTGGTGACCTATGACAACCTGATCTACCAGGGCCTTGAGTGCTATTGGGACAGTGCGTTCTACCCCACACAAACCATCACAACCACCATAGATTCCGTGAAAACGACTATGGTTCAAGTCCAACCAACTGCTGGGGATTTCGTCTTAGACTATGCAAATGGTGTATATGCTACAGGCGTCACGGCAACTGCAAACATTAGCTTGGTGCTTGAGGACTCCAAACTGGTCGACCTAGTTGATTACCCCTACTATCTCACAACCAAATCTAACCGTTACATGGGATCCATTGGGCTTGCTCGCTTTCTTGATTCTGGTGGTATTTTGGGCAGGCTCGTCACCGAGAACTTGATGTTGGCCCACAGCTACTCCATCTTTTACTTCAACGAGTCCAGCCAGGACACACTTTTGTCGGGGTACCTTTTGCCTGGGTCCGTGGATAAAAGCTTCTATACCGGCGATTTCTACTCGTTCCCCTTGGTGCCGTACGTGGGCTGGGGATCGTTCAATGGCTCGTTGCCCATCATCTCCTTGGACAACATGGAGTTGGAGAATCTATCCACGGGCAACAAAGCCAAGGTCTTCGAGGAGAGTTTATCCATAGCCATCGATCCTCTTTTGGACTTCACCTACTTGCCTTTAGCTGCCATCGTCAACATAGCTCTTCAGACAAATGCCTTCTACAGTCCGGACCAAGGCTTATGGGTGGTCAAGTGCTCAGACATTCAAAATAGCAATGCCGTTTTCAACTTGAACATGGGTCCATTATCGCTACAGATCCCTCTCACAGCGCTCTTGACCAACCAAGACGAGTTACAGGCCCTCAAATTTGCCAGCGGTGAAGCTGCCTGTGTGTTCAACTTGTTTCCTTCCGATAGCTTAGGATACCCATGCATTGGGTCGCCGTTGTTGCGGTTTATATACATGGCCGTGGACAACGATGGCCGTAACATAGCATTGGCCAACGCCAACCAGAAGTTGCGTGCCAACGATGAAATCAAAAGCCTGAACTCCAGCATGATCTCCTCGGGCAAAATCCCCTTTGCTACCACACATCTGATCACTTCGTCATTGGACATCTTTACCTTCTACCAGCAAAACTATACCATGGGAGGAAGCATTCCAGCCCGACTTTCCCAGGTGCAGCTCAACTCTAACGGAGTGTACATTACGGATGGACCGTCGTACTCACAGACCAACTCGGCAAGTGCAGCACAAGCTGCGTCCACCACGGGAGCTGCAGATCCTGGGGTAGCCCATATGGCTGGAAGTGCATCATACTTAATGGGTATGATATTACTAGTGGGATCCGTGATGGGGTTGAGCTTTGCATGAAGCATTAGATGCTTATAATCAATTAACGAGACTTTTAATGTGTAACAGTGCCATGATTTTACTAATCTAATCTAGTCCACTCTATTACTCTACTCTACTGGTACTACTAGTACTACTAGTACTAGCTTCAACTCTATGTATTGATACTGATGCATTTATATGTGCAGACTAGAGCCGTTTCAACTCTATGGTCTCTGGCGTGGCCACCTGGCTCTCGGAGTCGGACGGCAAGCTGGCATAGCCCTTGGCAGTCTTCAGGTCCCGTTCCATGTAACGGTAGAAGTTGTACCATAGGATATCGAGGAAGGTAATGACCAAGCCAATGCAATTGATGATGCTCAAGGTATCGCCAAAGATGATGGAGCCGAGCATGATGGTGAGCAATTCCTTAAAGATGCCGGCAATGGAGAGGGTCAAGACCTGGGCCACAGAAAGAAGCTGGAACTCGCAGAGGGTCATGGCAAAGGCCAAGATGCCAGGGGTCACCATTAAGAGAATGGTCTCGAAGAAGCCCTTGATTTCCCACATGGGCAGCGACAAGAATTCGGACCAGCCCTCGAAGATAAGCGCAAATACAAAAAGCACCACGGTCATGCTAGGAGAAATGTAGAAGATGGTCAGGATGGGGTTCTTGGTGTACTCGTTTTTCTTGAGCAATAGCTGAGTAAAAGACCAACGCAAGCCCAGGATCACCAGCGCTCCAAGGATAAGTATAATGCCTATAGGCTGGTGGTCGTCGTCCACGTCCGGCGACGATTGATCAGGTTTCTTGGTCATCATGATGACAGAAGCACTCATGACCACCACAATGACGATCAAGCGCCAGTGGAAGGTTTCCAAGCGGAAGAGAAGGCCAAATAGAAGCACAAATATCAAGGACGAGGTCTTAAGCATGGTATAGAGCGACAAGGAAATATATTCCAAGGACACATTGCTGAGACCAATATCACCAGCGGAAGCCAAGGCACAGGGCAAGATCAGAATGCAGTAAGCCGAAATTGGCATGGAGAGCGATGCCAGGAGCGTCGCCAGAGATGTATTGACGGCCGGCCTTAGTTTAGGGCGGAAATAGAGTACCAAGGAACTCAACATAAAGAGACAGATCTGGTGAAAGGCAGTGACAAAGAGCGGGAAACGGAAGTTGAGACCTCGCCCAAACATCCATTTGTTATAGATGGATATGGACATGGAAAAGAAGTACCAACCTGCTATATAGAGGGGAGCCGAAAATAACACCGAGGACTTGGCAGCAGGGTCCTGGGAGGAGGAGGACATTATGGATTAGGAGAATGGGAGCCGAATGGGGAAATGGGGATATGAGGAAATGGGGAAATGGGGAAATGGGGAAATGGGGCTGACGAGCAGGCCCGAAGATGGTGGGAAAGAAAAAAAAAAAGAAGGAAACGACGGAGAATTCCAGAAAAAGGTAAAGTCTCGGCCAAGCTCCAAAATCAAAAAAAAGGACTCGGGATTCACAACAACAATATTAAAGGTGCTAGCGAAAAGAATGACGGAGTGGTACGCAACGGTTCATCGCTTGAGTGTAGTATGGGGTCTCTCTTGCAACGCGCGTCTCGGCACTGAAACAAATCGGTACACCGACAGAGTGGAGATAATAAAGAGCCAAGAAACAAAGTGAAACAAATGTCAAACACTATAGACAAGTTATAGGAGTTATAGAAGAGATATAGAAGAGTTATAGAAGAGTTTTGGAACAATTTTGAAACACGTATGGAACAATTTTGAAACAATTGGGGTAGAAAGTGACCACCAGATGTATAAGTAGGGTCAGGTGAGATAATAAGGGGAGAACAAGACAGCGAGGCAGCGAGGCAGCGAGGCAGTGAGGCAGTGAGTCAGTGAGGCAGTGAGGCAGTGAGGCAGTGAGGCAGTGAGTCAGTGAGGCAGTGAGGCAGTGAGGCAGTGAGGCAGTGAGGCAGTGAGGCAGTGAGGCAGTGAGGCAGTGAGGCAGTGAGAGAGTCAGAATGTGAGAATGTGAGAATTAGAATAAAAGAGACAATTGAGTGAGACTGCGACTTGTTATTGAGACTGAGACTGAGACTGAGACTGAGACTGAGACTGAGACTAACACTCATTAGACAGTTGGACATGGCAGATATAACACCTCACTCTAATAACATAACCACTCCACCACTGTCAGACTCATCATAGGTAGGGATCTAGCTATGGGGATATTATGAAATATATCTGCCTGATACAATGGTTATTGTTACTCAGCCTCCTATTCAGACTTCTATACTCCGCCCCATTGTACGGAGTAGTAGAGTCAGCTGTGGTGGTTATAAACAATAATCGCTAAGGAGTTGTTCCGTAGCTATCTAGATTCTTGAAAAGTTATATAAGCAGCTCCGATTCCTCGCTTGAGGAATCATCAACGAATAAAGATAACTTAGTACTTAACGTCACAACAAGAATCTAACAACCACCAATCTACTAATTACCACTAATTTAATAATTACCACTATTTCAATAATTACCATTAATTTAATAATTACCACTAATTCAACAATCTAAAAGATTATTTCTCTTAATGTACAGTGTTATTCGAAACGATTCGGACCAGTGCGACAAAACCATTCAGACCTACTCGACAAAACGAATCGGACCAAGAAGACTGAATGATTCGGACTATACTAGCAAAATTAAATAAACCAATAATTCGTTTACTAATTATATAGCCCCTCCCATTTTGTTGTATACAGGACAACAATAAAACTCAGTTCAGTTTCGTTTCGTACTGCAAGACTCCCAAATGCAGTACATATATTAGGCAATCCTCCAGAGATTTAAGATTTTAGATTTCAGAATATTGGAATCCAATAAAAGTTGGTGTGAAGCATTACGCTATTTGGTTTGAAAGGATGTGCTAATGGGTACGAAACGAAACTTTGTGAATTATTGGTTTGTTTAATTTTGCTAGTGTGGTCTGAATCGTTTTATCGCGCTGGTCTGAATCGTTTCGAATAACAGTAACATGTGAAAGGAATGGTTAGCCATTATTCTAATTGATAAATAATAAATACCTAATCAGGCAATAACTAAAAAGTTTTCCACTTTCCCTTCATTATTATCTTAAATATTTTTTTTGTACTTTTTGTACTTTTTGTACTTTTTGTATTGTTTTTATTGTTAGCATTTTTTTGCATTATTGTTTTTTAGTATTATTTTTTGTGTGGTACAATTGGCCAATTAATCAATCCATAATTGGTGGAGTGAGTGAGTGGAGGATTGAAGTGAGTGGGGTGAGTGAATAGTGAATGAAGTGGAATGAGTGAGAGAGTGAGAGAGTGGAGTGGAGTGCGGAATATGGTTCCAGACATTCTTACTGCTCTGCGTAAGCCCTGACGTATTCTTTTATAATTTTTTCTGGTGTTCAATTTTGTATTCTAGTATTTTTTTTTGTATTGAATTATACTAATGAATGTTGGTGTGAAACATTCCACCATTTTGGTTTGAAAGACTGTGCGAAGGGGTCCGAAACTATTGGAATCATTGGTTTGTTTAATTTTGCTAGTGTGGCTTAAAACATTTTGGCTACCGTGGTTTTAATGCTTTTGAAGAACTGGAACGAATAATGAGTAACGAGTAATGAATAATGAGTAACGAGTAATGAATAATGAGTAATGAATACGAGTAATGAATAATGAATAACGAGTAATGAATAATGAGTAATGAATAACGAGTAATGAATAATGAATAACGAGTAACGAATAACGAATAACGAGTAACGAGTAACGAGCAACGAGCAACGAGTAACGAGTAACGAGCAACGAGCAACGAATAACGTGCGACGAGCAACGAGCAACGACAAACGAGCACCCACCAAAACTACACGAGCCAACGGAAAGTCCAGCCCCTTATTTTAAAATAGTCATGCAAATAGATGAAAATAGATGCAAATATATGAAAATAGATAAAGTAGATAAAGATAGATAAGAAGAACTGGAAGTCATAAAAATTATAAAAATACAAAGTCCAAATTTTCATATGACTGTGAAGGTCTATATTTATGACATGTGACTTCCTAGTAAAATACACTCTTATTTTTTATAATAAAATTTATGGTTTGAGGGCATGCCAGGTTCGTAAATCCGTGGGCCATAACTCCATGCCTCTAAAACATTGTTCAGTAAAAACAGAAAATTACACCCACCACTGTGCCAAGCAAGCAAGACTACCTCTACTTTTAAATATCGTAAACAGAAACAGAAACAGAAACAGAAACAGAAACAGTAACAGTAACACAAAGAGAAATAAAATTTATATATATATATATATACTTGGAGGTGGGGATGTGGGGATGTGGGGAGAAGGAGAGAAAGAAGGAGACGGAGGGTGGGAGGGTGGAAACTGAGCTGTGACCAGAATAAGTAAGTAATGCGGTGGGTGGGTGGTGGTGGTGACTGAGAGTATAGGGCCAGGTAGGCAAGGCAAGGTAAGGCAAGGCAGAGCTTCTTTCGCAGCAGAACATCCCATTCTCCACGGTGACGCCGCGGGCCCTGCAGGTCCACATGTTTTCCAGCTACCAAAGCTCCACCCGCGTTCCTCTCTCTTCTCCCCAACTATGCCCTCCGACAACAACCTGTCACTCTACGTGCTTCAGGAAAAGTATATTGTCGACCAGATCCGCGGTGTATGCAGTAAGGCAGGGCTCTATGCGTTGGTGTTGGATAAGAAGACCGAGGTGGCTCTCTTTCTGGTGGTATCCAAGGACACCCTCTTGCGGATCGTCACGGCCGTGGAGATCATTGACGCTAAACGCCGCATCCTGAATTACCTTCTGGCCATCTATTTGGTTGAGCCTACCGTTTACAATTTTAATTGCATTTTGGCTGATGTCCATACAAATCGCTATAAACTGGGCGTGGGTCTTTTCTTGCCGTTTCTGCAGTGGGACGAACAGGCAAACCGTATGTTCCAGTCGCCTCGTTTTTTGCACAATGCTCAAGTGGCTCAATACTTTGAGGGTGGAGAAGCTGTCCATTTTGTGCATTGTTCCATGGTGCCGGTGGAATCCAGAGTGTTTTTGGCCGATAAAACTACGCCTAACTCTATGCCCATTTACTATAACGAGAACTGCTCCGAGCTTGTGTTGCCACAGGTTCGCAAGTCTGCCAAGGCCATCGTCAATGCTCTTGTGATTGCTGGTGAATATCCTCTTATTCGCTACTACTCTCTGCCGGAAGCAAATCACCAGGCTGCCAGATTGCCGGAATTGCTAGCTGATGAGGTTCAACGTCAACTCGACGATTATTCTCGTGCAAACCATTCCTACCCGCCTCCTTACACTGCCGATAAACCTCGGGCCATCTTGCTCATCTGTGACCGAACGCTAGATATCTATGCTCCATTGCTTCACGAGTTCACGTACCAGGCCATGGCCACGGATATCGTGGAAGGGCTCGAGAGAAACAATTGCTATAAGTACCGCAGTGAAAATGAAAAGGGTGAGGAGCAGGAAATGCTGACCAGTCTTGATTCGGAGAAGGATGAAACCTGGGTGGCTTTACGTCATACCCATATCATCGAGGCCTCGGAGTTGATCGTCAACCGTATTAAAGAGGTGATCAAAAATAACCCCATGATGGTGGACCGCTCGCAAGCTAAGACTTCTTCCGACTTGATGTACGTGGTTGCTCACTTACAAGGTTTCGACGAAGAACGTCGCCAGGTTACCTTACACAAGACATTGATTGACGAGTGCTTGGATATCAATGCCACTCGCAAATTGGCCGAGTTTGCTGCGGATTTCGAACAGACTTGTACTGCCCAAGGCACTCTGTTCGAAGGGATCCACAACAAGCACTTGCACGATGACCTCATTGTGCTTCTTGCCAGAGACGATTTGCACGTTAACGATAAGATGCGGCTCGTGTTGATCTACAGTCTCTATAGAGGCGGTTTGGTCGAATCAGACTTTGTCAAGTTGGCACGGTTCATTGGCGTGCGTGATAACCAGATTGTATCGCTAGTTCTGCGATGCTTTCACAACTTGAGGAAAATGAATTTCCCCATTGTCAAGTCTTCCGTCACGGACAAAAAGGTGTCCCGTCAAACATTCCACACCATCAACAACGAAGGGACTTATAACACATCTCGGTTTGCACCCGGCATCAAACGCGTGTTATTCAATGCTGCCAAGTACGAATTGGATGAGGACTGGTTTCCTTACTTTCGTGACAAGCCGCTCGAAGACGAGACTCTTAGCAGAAACAATTCCACAGGTCAAAATGGCCTTGAGCCGCACGGGTCGTTGCGGAACGCCCGAATCAAAGCTTCTTGGGCTCCCTCTAGCTCGCGGTCGTCCAATTCGGCATCGGGCAAAAACAAACAAAGGGTTTTTTGCTTTGTTGCAGGCGGTATAACCTATTCGGAAGTACGGCTGATATACGAACTCTCCACTACGCTAAACAGCGATTTTTACATTGGGTCGGAGGCTATCTTGAAGCCACGTGACTTCTTGATTGGACTTCAAAGCATCGATGATGTGAAAAACCCAGTGAACTTAGAACTTCCCCTCGACACTGAACTCAACTTGTCCACCAGCCAGGCGCCCGACCATTTATTCGAAGTCCCCAAGGCTCCTATAACCCAAACACCTGCACAGATGCCTAGACCAGGCACGGCACCCAATGTTCAAGCTGGAGCCTCTTCAGCATTTAATCCCCCTTTGCCGGAGAGCAGTGTTAAGTCGGGAACACCCGGGCATTACCAGAAACGAGTCAACCAATACGCTACGGACTTAAGCGACACTCCAAAGGATCCAAAGGAGAAGAAACTGTCGAGATTGAAGAAATTGTTTAGGTGATCAAGATTATTAGACATGCAGCAAGTTTACTAGGTGAACCAAGGCGTAATCAAGACCTGGTCTGAACCTAATCCAGTCTAGTCCAGTCTAGTCCAGTTTATACCATTCTAAGTTAAGTCTGGTCTGAACCTAGTCCGAGTCCACTTCAGCCAGTCTAGTCTACTGTACTCTAGTCTACTGTACTCTACTGTACTGTATACTTTGTGGTGTTTGATTTGAACCAAAGTGGCTCTACAAAAGTACCTTGGTGAGGACTTGAAAAAAACTGCCTGACAGCGGAATTATGGGGTGCAGTGCAGGTGCGAGCTATCATCTTTATAAAGCATGCATGACATGACCATATAGCACCAAGCGTCACCGCAGACAAACAATTCCAAACCTAAAAACAACCAAACAAAAAAATAAAGACTAAAGCTGAAACAATAATTTTTTTTTTTTTCTAGGCCCTCCCCACTCTCGTAGCCTTATTTATATTTTCAACATCTTCCTCTTCCCACAAAACAAACAGCAAAAAAAAAAACATACACACAACACAACACAACACAACACAACACAAGGCAAGGCAAGGCCAAAAAAAAAAAGAGCCATACCTGCACAATCACCAGCTTGAACAATCCATCCCGCGGTGGCAAAGATTTCCGCCCCGGCTGGCTTATTAATATTCGCGCATCCCGAACCCATGCGCATATAAAAGCCTCTGCTGTCGCCAACAAATCTCTGTTCCTTGAGCTCCGCTTGGGAAGTCAATAGTTGTAACGTCTGCGCTTTGCTTTTGTTGTTTAGCACCTCTGGATCTCGGACTGTATTGATCCGGACCACTTCAATTGCTTTTTTTTTTCTTTCTAGGCTTATAAAAGTCTTATCAGGAAGAACGACTAGAACCTGACGTTGCCACCCATTTCGGACTATCCAACCACAGATATCCAAACACAGATATCCAACCACAAATATCCAACCACAGATATTTAGAATTAGACATCCAGAATTAGATATCCAGAATTAGGTATCCAGAATTAGGTATCCAGAATTAGATATCCAGAATCAGATATCCAAAAAACAGATATCCAGAATTAAGTTAGGTATTTGATATTTGGTATTTGAAAAAAATTCCAATCTTTTTTGCAAGGATTTTTCTGTTCTTGTTTTTATTTTTATTTTTATTCATTTTATTGGTTGGTACCAAGACGATCTTTTAATTTTTAGATATTCCAATTTTCAATATGGAGCAATTGGCTGGTGCTCAGATGCCTCTGATGCATAATTGGGGCGTGCTTTCAGATGTTCCATTTCTCGCGTTGAATGAAGTGTCTGGTTCAAGACACAACTTCTCGCATTCGGGCCCCATTTCGCTGGGCTGGTTACTGTGCCTGTGTAAAGATGGCTGGGGCCCTCTTTCTCCGCTTTATAGCGACTTGACGCCGTGTTTCTTTGATGGTGCTCTTTATGCCGGCATCGGAGTGTTATTGGTCCTCGTAGGACTTTACCAAGTCCATGTTTTGACCAATCGCAAAATAACTACCGGGAATAAGGTCAGCTGGTCCTTTTACGTCAAGCTTGCTTTGAGTTTCTTGCAGATTGCCTTTACTGTGGCCATTGTGAGCCATCAGGGGACTCTTGATATCCTTAAGACTGCAGGATATGTGAACATTGCTGCTGGAGTGGTTGCTGTTATGCTTCATTACTTGGAGCAGTTCAAGTCGACCATATCGAATGGTGTGTTACTTTTTTACTGGTTGTTTCAGTTGATTTTCAGTGTGGGACGAATTTTGTCCATGTCTATCAGAACTGGCTTGAAGGACGATGTGGCTACGTTTTCCATTTTGGCTGCTGTCAATGCCTTCCTTTTACTTCTGTTGGAGATGTTGTTCCCTCCTCAGTCCTTGAGTCCTTACTCTACTGCTGTGGGCACTTCTCCATACGATAGAGCCAACATTTTCTCCAGAATCACCTTTATGTGGATGGCTCCTTTGATGAAGAAGGGCTTTTACCAATACTTGACCGAGTCTGATTTGCCTTTCTTGCCAAAAGCCACCAAGTCCAAGAGCACTACTGATTTGTTCTATTCTACTTGGAATAAGCAAGCCAACCCTTCGTTGGTCAGGACTTTATCCCAGGCTTTTGGTCTTCCTTTTGTTATTGGTGGTGTTTTCAAGGGCCTCCAGGATGTGCTTGCCTTTGTACAGCCTCAATTGCTTCGTCTTTTGATCCGCTTTGTCAATGACTACGCCAAGTCCGTGGAAGAAGGTGACCCTCTTCCTCTTACCAGAGGCTTGATGCTTGCTGGAGGTATGTTCCTTGTGTCCGTTACACAAACGGCATTCCTCCACCAATACTTCCAGCGTGCCTTCGATTTGGGTATGAACATCAAGTCTTCCATGACTGCTGTTATCTATGATAAATCGTTGGTTTTGTCCAATGAGACAAAGCAAGGTTCCAATACCGGAGACATTGTCAATTTGATGTCTGTGGATGTGCAGAGATTGCAGGATTTGGTTCAGAACTTACAGATCATCTGGTCTGGTCCTTTTCAAATTGTCATGTGTCTTTACTCGTTGCACGGAATTTTGGGTAACTCCATGTGGGCCGGTGTTTTCGTAATGGTGATCATGATCCCATTGAATGCCGTGATTGCCAAATACCAGAAGAAGTTACAGAAAACACAGATGAAGTTCAAGGACGAGAGATCGCGTTTGATCAGTGAAATCTTGAATAACATTAAGTCGCTTAAGCTCTATGGCTGGGAAAACCCTTACTTGGATAAGTTGAACCACGTGAGAAACGATAAGGAATTGGCCAACCTCAAGAGAATGGGTGTTTTCAGTGCCGTGTCGAATTTCTCGTGGAACTTGGCTCCATTCTTGGTGTCTTGCTCGACTTTCGGTCTCTTTGTCCTTACTAACAAACAGAGAAGTTTGTCCACGGATATTGTGTTCCCAGCCTTGTCGCTTTTCAACTTGTTATCGTTCCCCTTGGCTGTGGTTCCTATGGTGATCACCAATATTGTGGAGGCCCAAGTTGCCATTACGAGATTGACCAAGTTCTTGACCAGCTCCGAAGTGCAGCCAAATGCTGTGATCAGAACTCCTAGTGCCCAAAACATTGGAGACGTGGCAGTTTCTGTTAAAAACGGAACCTTCTTATGGTCTAAACAAAAGGGAGAGGAGTCCTACAAGGTTGCTCTTTCGAACATCAACTTCGAGAGCAAAAAGGGCCATTTGGACTGTATTGTTGGCAGAGTTGGTTCTGGTAAGTCTTCCATCTTGCAATGTTTCTTGGGTGACTTATACAAACTCGATGGTGAGGTTAAGGTTGCTGGAAAAATAGCATATGTTTCTCAAGTGCCATGGATCACCAATGGAACTGTCAAGGATAACATTCTTTTTGGTCACAAGTACGACCCAGAATTTTACCAAAAAGTATTGGAAGCTTGTGCTCTTACCGTTGATTTGAAAATCTTGCCCAAAGGTGATAAGACGGAGGTGGGAGAAAAGGGGATTTCCTTATCTGGAGGCCAAAAAGCACGTCTTTCTTTGGCTCGTGCTGTGTATGCCAGAGCAGACGTTTACTTGCTTGATGACCCATTGAGTGCAGTGGATGAGCATGTTGGAAGACACTTGATCAATAACGTGTTGGGCCCTAATGGATTATTGAAGTCCAAGTGCAAGATTCTTGCCACGAATGCGATCCACGTGCTCAGTATTGCAGACAACTTGCACATGGTCAAAGACGGTAAGTTGGTTGAACAAGGAACGTTCCAGGAAATTATGTCGCAGGAGAAGAGTCCTTTGCGGCAATTGATTGTGGATTTCGGTCATAAATCCGCCTCCAATAGCAATGTACAGTCTTCAGCCAACTCTACTAAGCAAGAGATTGAAGAAGATATCGAAAACTTGCCAGAGTTAGTTGCTCAAATCTCCGATGTCCATGTGGATTCGGATGTGGTTACTTTGAGAAGAGCTTCTGATGCTCCCCTCATTTCCGATGAAGAACGTGTGTTGCTTGCTCAAGAAGAAGAGGAGGAGGAAGATGATGAGGATGCCCAGGCAAGAAAGGAGCATTTGGAGCAGGGTAAGGTCAAGTGGGATGTGTACAAAGCATATGCCAAGGCCTGTAACCCTCGTCACGTGCTTGTATTCTTGGGCTCCACGATTTTGTCAATGACTTTCAATGTTAGCTCTAATGTTTGGTTGAAACACTGGTCTGAAGTGAACACCCAATATGGAGGAAACCCCCACGTGGCCAAGTACTTGGGAATGTACTTTTTCTTGGGACTTTTTTATGCTGTGTGCACATTGATGCAAACATGTGTGATGTGGATCTTCTGTACCATTGAAGGATCTCGCAAAATGCACAATGGAATGGCCATTAGTGTGTTACGGTCGCCAATGGCGTTCTTCGAGACTACCCCAATTGGCCGGATCTTGAACAGATTCTCCAATGACATTTATAAGGTGGATGAGGTTCTTGGAAGAGTGTTCGGAATGTTCTTTACCAACTCTGTACGGGTGGTTTTCACTATTCTCGTGATTTGCTTCTCCACATGGCAGTTCATCTTCATTGCGGTTCCCTTGGGTGTCTTGTACATCTACTACCAGCAATACTACTTAAAGACATCCAGAGAGTTGCGTCGGTTGGATTCTGTGTCCAGATCACCTATCTATGCCAATTTCCAAGAATCGTTGAATGGAGTGTCCATCATCCGTGCTTATGGCCAGGCAGAAAGATTCAAGTTTTTGAACAGGGCCAGAATTGATAAGAATATGCGTGCATACCACCCTGCGGTGAATGCCAACAGATGGTTAGCCGTGAGACTTGAGACCTTGGGATCCATTATTATTCTTGCTGCTTCTGGATTGTCGATTTTGAGTTTGAAGAGTGGAACCATCAGTGCTGGTTTAATTGGATTATCTGTTTCATATGCTTTGCAAATCACTCAGACTTTGAACTGGATTGTCAGAATGACCGTGGAAGTCGAGACCAACATTGTGTCTGTGGAAAGAATCATGGAGTACTCGCAACTTACACCCGAGGCCCCAGAGATTATCGAGGACAAAAGACCAGAGCCTAGCTGGCCGGAACATGGAGAACTTGTGTTCAACAACTACTCCACCAAGTACAGACCGGAGTTGGACTATGTCTTGAAGGGCATTTCGTTGAACATCAAGCCACACGAGAAGATCGGTATTGTGGGAAGAACAGGTGCAGGAAAGTCGTCCTTAACACTTGCCTTGTTCAGAATCATCGAGGCCTGTGAAGGTAACATTGCCATTGATAACGTCAACACCTCCGAATTGGGTTTGGCTGACTTGAGACATAAGTTATCGATCATTCCTCAGGATGCCCAGGTGTTCGAAGGTTCTATCAGAAGCAACTTGGACCCCACGGGATGTTTCACCGATGAACAGATGTGGAAGGCCTTGGCTCTGTCTCACTTGAAGGACCATGTGCTCAAGATGTATGAGAACAGAGACGAAGAAGATGAAAATATGACTTCTGCCTTGGAGGTCAGAATGAGCGAAGGTGGTTCCAACTTATCTGTGGGTCAGAGACAGTTGATGTGTCTTGCCCGTGCATTGTTGATTCCTTCCCGGATCTTGGTGTTGGACGAAGCAACAGCTGCCGTTGATGTGGAAACAGATAAGGTGTTGCAGGAGACCATCCGGAGTGAGTTCAAGGACAGAACCATCTTAACCATTGCTCATAGATTGAACACTATCATGGATTCGGACCGTGTGATTGTGTTGGAGCATGGAGAAGTGGCTGAGTTCGATACGCCCGAAAATCTCTTGAAACGCAAGACCTCGTTGTTCTATTCCTTGAGTAAGGAGGGAGGAGTGATTGACGAAGAGTCCGAAAAAGCCTAGTCAAATAAGACCATGAAGAAAACACTTTAGTGAAGAGTCTACCGGTCACTCAATGTCAGTTACTCAGTGTCAGTTACTCAATGTCAGTTACTCAATGTCCGTTACTCAGTGTGTTGGTTTAATAGAGTCGCTAGTGCCAGTCAGTGTAATAGTCACTTGTGTTGGTCAGTGTTATATTAATATACAGTCATGTTCAGTAGTAATCATGTTCAGTAGTAGTCATGATCAGTATCAGTATCAGTATCAGTGTCGGTGTAGTTGGTCAGTGCTCACTGCGCTTCCGCAAAGAGTTGATGTAGTACAATGGGTAGAACTCTGACCGGCTGATTACCTCGCAGAAGTTCTGTGCCGTCATCAAGTCTCCCATATCAGTCTCTTCCTTTTCAAAGTGTATCGTTTCCTCTTCAGACAGTTGTTGATAACTGTAGAAGTCGAGAAGGTGGCTTTCGCTCTCCACGTCCAACGAAACAATGATCTTGTCTCCAGCAAGTACAAAATCCACGATACATTTTTCCGTAAGGATGGTTTGCTGGAGCGAAGCATGGTAGTCTGAGTCCAAGGAAAAGAGAAGGATGCACTTGGTGTTTTCACACAAGACCAAGATGTAGTTGGCTCCGTTGCGTGAGAAGGTAGTCACCTTGGAGATACAAATTTCCTTAACCGAAGATTCGTCCATGAATCTTTCAGGAGGAAAATGAACTTCCGTCAAGTGGGACTCCATTATATATCTCAAGTCGATCTTTCCCACCTGCGTATTGCTCCACCACTTCCATAATAGCAAGTAGTCATCTCCACCTCCACTGATGAGTAAGTCCTTATCGAACGAACTAATGTGCAAAATAGACACGAATTCATGGTGCCCAAAGAGCCAGTGTTTGACCACATACAGCTCAGGGTAGTAGGTCACCTTGATGTGCTCGTCTCGGTCACCTGTAAGAACAAACTGCTTTCCTTCGTGTTCGGCCACCAACACATCACTTAACATGGAGACATGGCCCAAAATGGGAACGAGATCTTTTTCTTCCACAGGTGAGGACTTGTCAATGGGCATCTCGTACACGTCTCCAAACTTGTCTCCAAGAACGATGCTAGTATCGTTGATAGACGTCAGGACTGCACATGGCCGTTTGGGGAACACTTGACGCTTGACTAGCTTGATACAATTCTCCAGGGCATAATCAAGCTCGAAAATCACCGCTGCTTTATCACTATCGGTGGTGCCAATGATGTATTTTTCGTTTCGGGTCAACGTTAAAGAACGAATGTAATTATAGATCTTGGGGGCTCCAGGGCCGGGAACTGGGATCTTGTGTTCTTTCTTGGGTTTCTTGGATGCAGGCTCACCCAGAAGCTTAGCCAATTCCTCCTCTTTCTTCTTTTGTTCTTCTCTGCGTTTAATGAACTTCTGTTCATGCAACGTCTGCGAGTCCACGTCATCGGACCACGAACCCACTTTGGCACCATCTGCAATGCGGTAAACAATGAGATGGTTTTTGACCAGTGTGAAGAGGTATTCGCCTTTGCTGTCAGTAGTTAGAATTTGGAATGGGTGCTTCATTAGGCTATTCTGGCTCTTGGGCTGTCTCTTGATTTTGTTTTTTTTCCACCTTCACGATCTCATCGTCCTGCATGCTCGGCATGCTCGCGGGTCTCCAGGCCCTTTTTACTTCCTGAAGCCCCAGCTCCATCCCGATTTGGAACTTGCTTTGGGTACTTCTTTCTGTTCTGTGGATGAAGTCACGGACTCCTCAACATTTTCGTTGTTTTCCACAATAAATTTCCTTGGCTTTGGTGCTTGCGAGAAATAGAGGTTGGCCTTATCGGTGATACTCAGAATTTGTGGCTGCGGCACCTTTTTAAAGGACGACAAAAGATCTCCCATGGTGGTCTGCTGATTGGGATCCACCATTTCGGTAGCAACATGCAAAGGTTCGGCAAAATTAAACACAAACTCGTCACATGTAGCGGTCCACACCTGGAAATTCTTTGTAGTACGCCATTTGGCGATGAATTGTTCGTTGAATGCTCGGGCTCCACCAGTGTACTTAATATCTTCAAACCCGGGTGGGGGCATTTTGAATCTCTCGGTGTATTGTGTCAACCGCACGAATGACAACATGCTTCGGATGTAGTCCTCGAATTGGTACCGGATGTAGTCGTCGCCTCCAACGTATGAGTCTCTGTCTTTCTGGGTGGAACTAAGAACAGACACGAATTTCTTATCAAGGGATGAAAGACGTAATTCCTCGGGTCTTCCACAAGGATATGAGATCAGCGATGTATCGAGGTTCACCAATACGTCCACTTTAAAATGCGCCAGCTGGTTCACCATTAGTAGGTTCGAGCACCCCACCATATAAGTTTCAGTCAGAAGCTCCTCCATCTGCTGTAATGGCAAGTATGGGTTCCAGAATGAGCCCTTTGTGTTAAAGATTTGAAGAGGCAACCCGAAAAACCGAAGCATGGACATGCGGTCGTTGGTTTTGAGCGAGGAAGGTTTCAGTAGAGGGGAGTTCTTCTCAGTAAAATCACACAAAGGACACCCCGATAGTTCCAAACTATTCATGAGGTTTGGAATCAATGCAATGATATTATTCTGAAACTGGGTAAGAAGCTCGAGCTTATTATTGGAATATATTAAGACTTTTTTCTCAAGCAACACGGCCTTCAAGATCACAAGTAAGTCGTTCTTGAACTGAACTAGTAGTTCCTTCAAGTTGAGGTTGACAAAAAACTCCTCTTGGTCTTCGTACCGCTCCACTTTGAGCTGTTCTTCAGCCGTGGCCGCAAAGGGGGGTTTTGGCAGAGCAGATACCGAGTCGCGGATATCTTCGAGTTTGAATGCATCGTTGAGGTTATCGAAGAGACTCTCCAATAAGTCGTAGTTATCGAAGCTAGGCTGCTGGAAGTAACTGTGTGTGATGATGGACAACTTCTCCTTGATTTTGGTGAAGATGGGCTGGCCTCGGGATATCACCACCACGGCTTTCTGCACTATGGTACGAGTAATTTCCTTATTCCGCTGTAGCTCCTCCTCACTAAGATCAGCGGATTTGATCTGGCGCACGCATGAGCACCCGAAAAACGTTTCCAAGTGGTTAGGATTGCCCTTGTAAGCCTCTATATCGGCCATAGTATCGAGCGAAGAGCGGTGGTCAAAGTCATAGACGAGGTTGAAGTTGGAGAAAGTCTCCTCGAACAAATGGGAGCCATCAGGCAAAGCCTGGAACGGTAAGTTCTTGAAGAGGTTTTCGTTGATAGATGAATGGTAGTTGGATTTCCACCACAGTACCTCGGGCCCATGCACATGGTGGAAGTCCACTAGGCACACAGCAAAGATCATATCATCGGACTGAGAAAGGTCAAGTGCACTTTGTCTTCGGGAAGAGTGCATAATGGGAAGGTTCTTAATCTGAATAGACAGTCTTCTGCTCTGGGAAGTGGCAGAGGAGTCCGGGATGGAAATGCTGGAGCTGGTCAGAAGCACGGACCGTTTATCCCTTGAATCAAGAGACTGGATATCAGTAGCGGAGTCCCTAGCTTCAGCACATCTAAAGTCAGGGCCCAGCAGGTCACGGCGGCGTTCCTTGGACTCCTTCTTCGCCACCCCCGACAAAGAATGCAGACTAAGTCTCATGGGGCGACACACAAAATCATCGGGGCCAGAGGATTTGCTGCGGGCAGGATTAGCAGGGGGATCGGCACGTTTCAGGATGCGAAGCGGGCGCAAGGCAAACTCCAGCACATCGGCGGAGATCTTAACGCAGTGCTCCAGCCCGGGGCTGCCATTGTTGTCAGCCATGGGTGGGTGGGGGGATACTCGGAGGGGAAAAGAGTGTAACTAGTAGACTTTTTCGCACTGGGTGCAAAACACCCCGCGACTGCGCTTAGACGACACTGGGAGAGTATATGCAAGGTGAGATACTAGATTGGGTCAATGGCCTAGTATGTCATAATATACAAGCCAAGATCTATGGGAAGGTTATTTTCTGCTATGGGAATGGGTTACTGAATTACTGCTAACGGTTAAGTACTGTATAGTAGTGCTGTTTTTTTTTTAAAAAAAAAACCATGGTAATATATTATTAGTGGGTTAGTATTGGGACTTTTTATTGTTGGTACTTTGTGTTGGTACTTTGTATTGGTACTTTGTATTGTTGGTACTGGTGCTGGTGCTTGTATAGGTGGTGATACTTTTGGGGTGTAGAGTACGATGGGCGAGTGCGGAAGGTAGAAATGCGTAGTGGAAGGTAGAAAGTGCGTAGTGGAAGGTAGAAATGCGTGGCGAAAGTTAGGAATGCGTGACGGAAGTTAGGAATGCGTGACGGAAGTTAGGAATGCGTGACGGAAGGTAGAGGAGATTCTAAATGGTTATTTAAACGTTAAGCTTTTTAGTATGAGTGTATGTATGGGGGAGTTTATACGAAAGGTTATTTGGGTGGGTTTGAAAAGGAGAAGGAGGGAATGTATATGGTTGGTTAGGTTTATGGTAATGGTCAGTTTATGGTTCGAGGGGACGTATAGAGTCAGCCAAGTGCATTGTGTGTTGTTCTATTATGTCGTTTGTTGGGCATTGTATGTTGGGCATTGTATGTGTTAGAGTGAGGCATTCACCAGGAAGGAGCGTAATTATGGCGGTGGTAATTTCAAATTTACTCAAAATTGTATTATTAGTGTATTGATCCATGTGGTAGTATTTTATTGGTAGTGATTTATTGGTAGTATTTTATTGGTAGTATTTTATTGGTAGTATTTTATTGGTAGTAATTTATGTGGTGCTAATTTATGTGGTGCTAATTTATTGGTAGTAATCTATGTGGTAGTATATTATTAGGGTGAGACCTGGGGCTTGAAGCCTGGTATGGGGCCACTACTGCTTGTAGTGATGTGTGGTGCGGTGCCCGTGTTTTCTGCACACATGAGCTCACAGAATACCACGCCATGATAGAATGCACGGATCTTGTATTTGTCTTCAATATGTTCTGTTCAGTCTAGTTTAATTTCTGTGGCTTTTTTTTTGGGGTTCCTTTTTTTGAGGTTCCTGGGTCGACACGGCTATTAGCCTTATAGTACTATACTAGGCAACACCACTGATGTGATTTCCTCCTCTCACAGATCCAGGTACAACCGACCTTCATGTTACATTCTCGATAACACATTGGTTACTTAAGTAGTTTTTTTTTTTTTCTGTATACATTGATGATGAATCAGAAAGGATTTGGGCTACCTAGGTAACGGACCTACTAACAAGTATCCAACTGGTAATAAATTACCATCACTACTACATATTAATACGGCTAACTACTATTACTATTAGACAATACTACCAATATTGGTGACTGATACTATTTACAGTGAATGGATTATTTTAACTCAATTTGAGTCACCTTTTTAGTGTCCATTTTTGATGGGTTTCAGCTGTATATGGAAATCAGTATGTAAGCTGTGATAGTCTAAAGCAGTTTTGAATATGTACACGAAAAGTGTAGTGCTCTAATCTATAATATTCTATTTCTACTACTCCACTCCTAATAGCATGTTCTAGTGGTACTGTTGGTCTAATGGTACTGTTGGTCTAATAGTGCTGAAACTCATACTCTAAGCGTGCTACTCTATTGCTTTGCTGGTACTTATACCTTAATATTAATAGTATTGTAAGTATACTACTTTATCTTTCACGGTACACTCTCAATTGCTATTAATCTAGTACACTAATGCTAAAAGATTACTATAAAACTTCTAGTGTACTGAAAGTCCCTCTGTAGTTTGTACTGAAAGTCTCTCTATAGTTTGTAGTGAAGGACACTCTGTCGATTGTAGTACACTGAAAGTCAGGGCTATAGTTTTTCGGATTAGTATTAGAAGTCTACTACTAGCATATTGAGGCTATTACTTGTACTAGTTCCAAGTCTTCCCAATCTTCTAAAAGTAGTATAATGTGGGAAATTACATAAGTGATTATTATGTGACACTACCTTACCAATGCTTATACTATAGTACTGGGTTCTGGATAGTAACTACCCTTTAGGGAAGTAGATTCAGAATCATGATTACATGCTAGAATCTAGTGAGTAGTAGTCATGGTCTGGCTGGTAGTCCCAAAAATGAATATGGGCTAGTATAAGAACTTATATGTATATACCACTGAACCAATTTATAGTACGACAAAGGTCAAGACTTGTGTAGTTTGAATCCACTCTGTAGTTCAAATCCACTGTTTAGTTTAAATCGACTTGGGGACCCAGACCTAACATTAATCTATAGTCGACTAATTTGACTAACTTGACTCACTTCACTATGTTAACTCTTCACTATGTTTAACTCTATTTGGCTTTACTTGACTGACCAGTGTGCTTTGATTAACTATATGTGACTATGAAACCTCAGTTTAACCCTTAGGATATCAGCAAGATGGTCCTTTAGGAAAACACTTATTATGAGCTTTCATGAGTGATTGTAGTGCTAACCAGAATAGGGCATGCTTGACTCCATTGCTGCAACCGGCTACAATTCTATGATGCTACTGGCACTTAGTAAATCAGCAGTTATTCATGGCTCGTGACCATACGTTGACCCCATGTGATTACTTATCTAGTAGCTGTACTCCTCTCCTCACACCATACTAAACGTCTATTATATACATAACAGTACACAGTTCAGTATTACTTTGACTTTTACCAGGTTTGTTCAATTGACAATAGTTCAGAAATACATCTTGATAAAAGTCTTATAGTGTATCAGTATGGTCTGGTACTTCATAAGTCAAGTCATGGAATAATATAATCTGGGTCACATATCTGGTGGTTGATAATGTGACCATCTACTCTTTTATAACGAATTGCTTCACTGTCATGCTAGGTACCCACCACCACTAGGTACTTACTACACTGAACACGTTTAAGCCTAGTACACTAAACACCACTAAACACTAGGTTATAATCACTGAACAGTAATACTTCTTGTAATTATGTCTCCCCTAAACACATGTTTAATTACTCTCAATTAATACGTAGACGGTGGATAGTCTAGTATAGCTTAGTGCAGTATAGTGTGTAGTATAGTATAGTATAGTATATTATAAGCATTAATTATTTGCCTAACTGTAAGGCTGACCTCGAGCATGAAACCTCTGTTCCTATAACGAATATTCAAAAAATCATAGTTCAGTTAAATAACGGAATTAACACTTAAGTATCGTCTGGTTTAACTTATATTAGATATGGTGACCATTTTGTTATTTTAGCTAGTTCTAGATCTATACAATACTAAATACCCTGTTCAATGTAGAGACTAAGTGGAGAACCAGGCAAGCCACTCAGTTACTAGTCCCACTGAACTTAATACAGTATCACCATCATCAAAGAATGAGTACACACCAGTTACTGCAATCTACTTAATTCTTCTATATTGCAGATTACACTGTAGAACACTATAGATTATGTAGGATCTGTAGAATCTGTAGAATATGTAGGATCTGTAGAATATGTAGGATCTGTAGAATCTGTAGAATCTGTAGAATCTGTAGAATCTGTAGAACACTGTAGAATCTGTAGAACACTGTAGAATCTGTAGAATACATACTAGAGGTAAAGTAGATTGTTAAACCATATCCGACTTCCCTCGCCATTACTAACCATCCCAGACTATCCATTCAATTCCTTAGTTCCATCGAATTCCATAATTCCATATCATAGCTTCATAGCTTCATAGCTTCATAGCTTCATAGCTTCATACCACGCTTTATATGGGGCCAGCCAAGTGCGCTGGAGGGTGCGAAGGCGTCCATAAGCCATCATAGTCTAGGCGTGCTGGAGTCGTCAAACCCTCACTCAGCAACACTCACCACCAAAACCACTCACCACCAAAACCACTCACACCAAAACCACTCACACCAAAACCACGCACCCAAACTATGAATTCTGGACCTCTATACTTTCACAACAAAAAATTGTATGAATCCCATTTAAAAAAAAAAATCATTCTCTTTTTCATAAACCCATAATAAATTCGTAATATATATAAATCCAGCATAATTCCAAATCCAACTATTTTTATTTTCATTTACATTTTCATTTTCATTTTCATTCACATTTCATGTTCAATTACATTTCTAAACAATTTCATTCCCACCGTTTTTTTTTTGGTTTATTCGTAAGCATGGTGTATTTCTAAGTCATCTGGGCCTGGCCTCGCAAGCACCGTACAACGGTCGAAGCATGATTACGTGATCGCGTGGACTAATGCGAACCGGCCCAGGCCGCTCACCCACACTAGAACCCAGGGCAACTGAGAAACGTTAGTAAACATGTATGAGACATTCAAGGAAAGGAATTAATATGGCCATCAATATGGTATGATCAACAGTGTAGCTAAAAATCAGAGATTGTATTTATGACTATAAAAAAAAATTATGAATGGAAGAAAGAGAAATGAATATGGCTTCTATAAGGTAGGGGGTTTATTGTAATGGGTCGGGGGGGAATAGGAGTACATTGACGTATGGGCGCTCTGGCCGTGCTCGCGCATGCACCCACATGGTTGCGACAATTAAAGGTATATAAAGCAGCGTCCGCAGCCTTAGGTTTGCCATCACAATTATTGAATACTTGTCAATTATTAATTACCTGTACCAATAATTTACTCTACAAACAATCATAATGGCTATCGAAACCGGCTCTAGCTTCCCTTCTAACATTGAGTTTGCCTACATTCCAATTGAGTTGTCCACTGTGGCCCAAGACGATGCTTTGGCCTGTGCCAGACCATTGCCTTTGAAATTGGACAAGTTGATTGAGCAAAATGCTGGCTCCAACATCTTGTTTGTGGCCGTGCCTGGTGCTTTCACCCCTACATGTACCGAGAACCACATCCCTCCTTTCTTGGACAATTTGGCCTCGTTGAAGAAGGACAAGAACATCTCCACCGTGGTGGTGTTAAGTGCCAACGACCCTTTTGTGATCAACGCATGGGGTAAGTTGTTGTTGAAGAACTCCAAGTTGGGCTCGGACTTGCCAAACGTCATCTTTGCATCCGACCCTAATGCTGCCTTCTCCCAGGCAAACAACATCTCCTTGGACTTGACTGACAAGGGTTTGGGTGTTAGAACTGGAAGATACGCCTTTGTTGTCAATGCCGACACCAGAGCCGTTTCTTACTACGGTGTTGAGTCCGGTGCCGGTGTTGAAGTCAGTGGCTACGACGCCATCAAGGCCGCCAAGTTGTGATAGAATTACTTGATTAATTAGAGAGTATCTAATATTACGAAATACGTCTGAGACTAGTGTAGGTTTGTAGTGAAGAGAATTTTACTTGAACCACTTACTTTGCACTCAATTAAACCATTGATATATACTAGGTAGAGTTTCAGAATAGTTCACTGTTGTATGCGAATACTTATAGTATAAGTAGTATACAATCTATAGTGTGTGATTCAGTTGATGATGGTAGTAATTTGTGATCTAAACTATTGCACCATTATTAATAAGCCTTGAAAGCTACACTTTATATTAGAATATTCTACTACTTTGCTTAGGTGAGCATTGTGGAAGTGTCAGTATCTACTAGTGTTCGTGATGTAGTAGTAGTAGTACATCCAGAGGAAGCAGGTGAATAGTTTAAAACAGTTTAGTCAGATAATTGCTATATGGAGAAATTAGGATGGTGTAGTATAGTACCTTGATAGAAGAGTGTGTAGTCTGAGGGATACTGGTGCGTTAATATAGAGTAGGGATACTGAAGTATCAAAGTATAAATAGTGTAGTGAGGTATTGATGGAATGATGCCTTCTATCTCACTGGATTAATTCCGGGCTGACCGAGGATTTGGACTTTACCTTGATCTCTTTGGCTCTCCATAATTCTTGTCTATGAATCAATGAAATTGGAACTGCGACACTATGACACTATGACACTGATACTATGACACTGACACTATGACACTATTACACTAATATTGCTCACTTACTATTACAATTACGTCTTTAAGCTATCACTCGATATTATACTAGTATTCCTACTTAGAAGTACTCCCTAAACGTATTGCTATTACTGATTGCCATATCTTTCACTCACCAACCAGAGTAGTGGCAGTGGAACAAGTAAGAGTAGTGACTCGTAAAAGTGACTCGTAAAAAGAGTGTAAGAAGTATTGAAGGTGTATTGTAATGGGAGTGTGGTGTAGTGTGGTGTGGTGTGGGGTAGTGTGGGGTAGTAAATCTATTGTAATAATCTTCAAAAAACACATAATTCTTGGTTTTTGGTGGGGACCATTGTTCTCTGTTTCTCAGTGGAATACCAATTTCTCGCATCCATTGACCGGATCGCACTTTTGCAGTGAAATGTGAGAAACTCAGAGAAACAGAATTAGAGAAACAGATTATTGAAGGAACAAAGAAAAAAAAATACAAAATATTATAATTTGAAAAAAATTAAAGTACCCATAAAAAAGGTGATTCTTCACTAATTTAAAAACTCCATTTTGGATATTTGAAAATTGTTGTGGTGTGTAAATCCATATATTGTGTGCTTATTTTACTGGCCTATTAATTAATAGACATGTGTCTCATGCTCACCACCACTGTACGTTTCCGCGTCCAGCACTGTAGTCCTCCAAGGCTCTCCCCAAGGCTCTCCACAGATCTCCCGTAGCGCACAACCCATATACATAAAAAAACATATACATGTAGATATACAAATAGATATACAAGTAGATATACAAGTAGATATTTAAAAGATACATAAAGAGTAAATAGAGAGTAGATACATATAGAACAAGGACCAAGTGTAGAGTGGTAGTAGAGAGTATTGGAAGTGAATGGGTTGCTGTTTTCCAAATCTAGCCCCTTAGAAGGGCTTCCAATGCCATGGTATGCTCTTAGACTGGAGGTCACGCACTGTTATGTCACTAATCATGCACTTGAACAAATATGCACTTGAATAAATGCACTTGAATAAATGCAATTGGTTAAATGCACTTGAATAAATGCAATTGGTTAAATGCACCTGGATAAATGTACTGAGATAAACATACTTGGATAAACGTACTTGGATAAACGTACTTGGATAACACTCTGGCCAAATGATTTATGTTATTGGAGTGGAAGAAAAAAAGGCTTAAAGTTTCCTATTTACTCAACTGAATTTGCCTGCTCCAACTGTAGTTTCACCCCAGGTCGTGCACGACCCATAATGCAGGTAGTGCTATTCAGTTGCTATGTTGCTGTTATTGCTTTATCCATGCACACATTATGATTCAATTGTACTGCACCATGACATCATGGGATATGAAGCTGGTAATACGAAACGTCTAATGGTCATAGTACATGAAACTTCCATTTACTTACCCTCCCTGTGTTGTCTTACATGATATCATGTCTACTATAACCACTACTATAACCACTATTATAACCACCATCGACCTTAATCAAGTCTATCATCTGTATCCTGCAATAATTTCTACCTTACCTACATGTTCTCCGGTCCCTACTGTTATCAACCCTATTAAACTAACAATGAAAATATTGAACATTATTACTCAGCTCTACATGCCTTCATTACAGTAGTCAATGGTCAGTAGTCAGTAGTCAATGGTAGTCAGTAGTTAATGGTCAGTAGTTAATGGTCAGTAATCAGTAATCAGTAATCAGTAATCAGTAATCAGTAATCAGTAATCAGTAATCAATCCTCAATGATCAATGGTCAGTGGTTCATTCCTGGAATCATGGTGGTAGAGCATTATATTCGTCATGAGTCATAGCAAGAGTGTACAATGACACAGTATTGTGGGTAGATGTGGCAGGAATAAGAGAAAGCTTTAGAGTACTACAGTGAGACATTTTAGGTGTTGGGCCATAAGGAGTGTAGTATGAGTCGTAGAAGCTTACCGTAGTAGTGTACCGTTGCTCAAGTACTGGTACAGTGTATTGTTGAGTTGGTGAATAGTGAGTATGGTACAGCTCTAGACCTCTTACTATACCATTCGTTCGTCCAATGGTTATAATTCATCTAGCTAAGGTTGGAGTACTAGGTCTTGCTGGCAATTGATTTGGAATTGGGATTGACCTAGAATTGCCTAAAATGAGAGCAAGATTCTGAAAGTACCCCACTCAATTGCACTTACACCGGCAAAAGCAATAATACATGAATGAAATCATAATAGGTCGTTCTGATTAGATCAGCAGCACCAAAAGTAACCGCAAGGGATTCTACTACTATAATAAAACATGGCAGTCTAAATTCTATGGAAGCATCACTTACAACTCACCGGAAGCGTCAATGGTGATCTTGGCTTTGGTGGCACCGGAGTTGGAACCGTAGGACTCAACTTGCTTGACAACATCGAAACCGTCAACAACCTCTCCGAAAACGACGTGCTTACCGTCCAACCATGGGCAGGCAACAGTGGTAATGAAGAATTGCGAGCCGTTGGTGTTTGGACCGGCATTGGCCATGGACAACAAACCAGGTCTGGTGTGGGTCTTGGAGAAGTTCTCATCGGGGAACTTCTCACCGTAGATGGATCTACCACCAGTACCGTTACCTCTGGTGAAGTCACCACCTTGCAACATGAATTGAGGAATCACTCTGTGGAAAGAGGAGTTGGCGTAGCCGAACCCCTTTTCACCGGTACACAAGGCTCTGAAGTTCTCGGCAGTACGAGGAACAACATCGTTGTACAACTTGAAGGTGACCCTTCCGAGCTTGGAACCGTTGGCAGAGATATCGAAGTAAACTTGGGACATGATAAAGGGCTAGTCTGCAGTTGGAATTCTGGGTGCGGCCACGCTTATATAGGGAATTTTTTTTTTTTTTTATTTTGCCAATTGGAACTCAATGGAAGCTACAAATGACGAGATCGCCGCGCCATGCAGGTGCGCCCAGCCAGGTGCACGGGTGTGGGGTTGCCCGGGGACCGGTCTGGTGCGGTATCCCACAAAATATTTATGGTGTACTGGTGCACAAGAAAGTGAGATGTACTGGTGCACCAAAAATGAGGTGTACAGATGTTTCTTTGAAAGGACGTGCGCAGCACAGAAGCGCGTATTGGCCTCGCCGATGACGTCCAACCCAGTGTTTACTCTTCGCGTGGCTTCTATACACTCGGCTGTGTGGGCTACTGCTGCTGCTGCTGCTGCATTACGGCTTATTTGACCATATACTGCAACAAGAGACCGTACAGATTATTTGGATTTCGGCTCTCATCCACAGGCTCCAACATATTCATGGCACAGAAGCCCGTCGTATCTGGCAGTACCCATGTGATTCAAAACCGCCCAGCCTCCTTTGGTACAAGGCAACAGATAATCAAAAAAAAAAAAAATAAGAATAAAAAGATGTCCAATACAGAAACATGATGGTCCAATCAGAAGTCTTCCTTTTCGTTTTCGTTTTCGTTTTCGTTTCCCTTTTTCCTTTTTCTTTTTTCTGTCAAAGTATCCGTTTAAGGAAGGAGGGTTTCTCTAGATAAACGTCATGATGCCGACAGCCGCAGTCAGCCCAGCGCGTATCAAGAAAAAAAAGCTAGTATTGTTCGTTCCAACTCCGTCAGAAAATAGGCGAGACGGGATCCTAATAATAGACCACGTTGGAGTGCGCTTTTTCCTTCCATTGTTACTCGAGGCGCGGACGCATAGCTATAATGATTTTTGAAGAGAATAATTAGGGGCTTATTAGGGGCTCGTTCGAGGCTCGTTTAGGGCCCGGTTAAAAACAAGGTTGGAGACTTGGCTCGAAAGTGATTCAAAAGTGTTTCATGATTGTTTCATGATTGTTTCATGATTGTTTCATGATTGTTTCAAGCGTCGTCTCGGACCATAACCTAGCGAAACCTAGCGAAACCAATTTTTCTTTTTAATTCACAATGTGGAAGTATTGGAGCTTGTCAGCCGAACCATCGATCATATGGAAGTGGTGCTTAAAATAGCACTGGAGATGAGGCATTTGATTTGTTGAGCAGCTGCGAGGAGGCGCATGAATATGAAGCACATTTACGAGTATCCAAACCACACTTAGATCGCACAGGAGCGAATTCTTGAGGGATTTTATGGAGTCATCAGATAGCTTGGTGGAAAGGAAAGAAATACAAGAAATGGACGGACAAAAAAAACAAAAACCCGTGCACCTACTCAAATCCCAGTACATAGAAAAAATAATTAAAGAAAGAAAGAAAGAAAGAAAAAAATAAAAGCTTCTTCGACAAATACACATTTTACGGTGCATAATCGACAAGGGAATCAAAGCTTAAATTACATCGTTTCGCCGAGGGTCGAAAAGAGGGAAACTCATTGAACATCGCGAATGTTTTGGAACTGCATAAAATGGGCGCTGTATATGCAGGTCCGCAATTAACTCATCTCAATGTGTGTATTCCCCCCCATTCAAGTTGAGTGAAACTCATAATAAAAGTGCCAATTTTATTTGTGAAATATGAAACAAAAATGCACTTTTACATAAGCCCACCTTTTTTTTTTTTTTAATTTCCCGGCACGAAAATCTCCCCCCATTCGGTAGTCGAGTTCATCCATTATATTAAAAGGCCCTCGTGCGCACGTTGTCGTGGTATGTGCAGTGCGCCACTTAAATGATTGTCTATCAAAAAAGAGGCTTTATGCACGAGACCTGCGCACACTGATCGTAGATGCATACAGCCGCAGTGTCAAGTTCATAGGCCGATTGTTCTGCCCGACTTGTACTTCAAGCACCTTCACACCATAAGGCTTTTTTATATTTTCTTTTTTTTCTTTTTTTCTTTTCTTCTCCACCTTAAAAGACCCATCTGTTCAGGCAGATTTGTTTTCCTGCGCCATTCTTCTTTCTTGTGTGTTTCCATAGGTGATTCTTCCGTTCCTCATTTCCACCATTCCATATTCATTTGCTAGTCTAATCCACACTTGAGTCCACACTCCAGTTCCATCATAGACACTATTCTGCTCATTGATCGACGTGCTAATACATCCAGGTATCTCGCATCAGCCACTGCAATTCTTTCCTTTGACACTGCTAATAATAGACGCGTCAATTAATCCATCTGTCATAGCCTAGTCCCTCATAAACAAGTCTATAATCAACAGGTTCATTATTAACAGGTCCATATTGATTCTGACTTGACCTTCTTTGATTCACACCAACACCAATATCGACACCAATACCGACACCAATATCGACACCAACACCGACACCAATACCGACACCAATATCGAGACCAACACCAACACATACATATCAATAAACATGTCTCGACTCCTGTGGCTTTCCCGCTCTACACCCACATCCATGGCATACATAGTGGATGGCATCTTGGGTACTTTCGTCACCAACCCACTTGTTTCCTGCACAGTCTTGGCTGGCTTGGGGCTTTACTCCATGGCTCTTCTGGTACACATGTTTAACAACTATGGAACCCAAGTGTTCATTCAAAGTACCTCCAGGTATGGCCTAGACATTTGTCATCATATCTTGAATATGATTTTTATATGGCGGTTCCCATCATCATGCCAAAAGAAGGGCCTTTTGGTTAAGTCCAACTTTGGCTTCGAAATCCTTCTTTGGTTGTTATCTAATGCTGTGGCCTTATATATGATGAGCAACTCCAAAGCATGGCTTGGGTGTGATGACAATTTGTTTTTCCGTGTGATCATGTGGAGTCTGCTTATTTGTCCATATGCCATTTTTGCGGTGGATCTTACTGATGTGTTTTTGGGTTCTAGCGAAAATGAGAATTCTGAGAAGACTCCTATTTTGGTGATGTACCAGAAAAAAGGCCTGGTGCCTAATACATCCAACCTTAAATTATCACCCACGGAAAAGATTATTATGGAATTAACTGAAACCAGTGAAACATTAAAAAATTCTGAAACAACAAGAAATTCCGAAAATTCCGAAATCACTAAAATCACTGAAAATTCCAAAATCACTGAAATCATTGAAAACTTCAAAATCAATGAAATCAATGAAAACTCCAAAATTTCGAAAATCACTAAAGTATTGGTGGATACTAATAATGCATTCTTGGCTGTATTTATTGCTCAGTCATTCGCGCATATTCGTGTGGAGGCTCCATTTATTGAACTGAGCTTCTTGAACTCACTCTATATCTTGTGCTCATACTTATTCAAGCTTCACCTCGTCCACATGTTTGTACTTTATGAAACTGTGGTGGCCGTCTTTGAACTTGACGATTTGAAGGCCTATTCTGAATTATATATGCCAGTCAGCCTAGGTCATGTTAGGAAATGGCCCCAAAGAATGAGAGATCTGTATGGGGTAGTAATGACTGTTTGGACGGCGTTCATCATGGCTTATGATATGGTGCTTTTGGTATTAGCAAGCCTTTGAATAATAATATGCATTTAGAAGAAACCGAAAAGGAGGTTAGTATTGAGCGTAGCATTTATCCCAAGCCAAGGCCATGTTTTTAGGGACTTTCTTCATAGGGGTTTGGAAAGTCTCTGAAATCCCTGTCTCTTCCAGAGTCTCCAAAGTCCCTGTCTCTTCCAGAACTTCCACTCCTTTGGTCTGTGGTAAAGTATCAAGGCGTCGGAGTCCCATCTTCTTGTAAAGAGCTTTAAGGTACCGTTTACTCTCGCGTAGATCCATATCCTCAAGCCGAATGGTTTCTGCCTGAAACAAGTCATCTTCCAAATCCATTTCGTGGGCTTTTCGTTTCAAGGGCCTAGACCCTAGTTCAGAGTAAACCAAGCTCTTTTTTCCTGTACCCTCCAAATCCATGAAATCTTCTGAACCTTCTAAATCCTCTGAATCCTCTAAATCTTCCAACACCCCCTCTTCGTATTCAAACAGATCTAAAGCAGAATACTCTTTCACTTGCTGCTCAAAGTACCGGTTCTCTTTTTTCGGGGGAAAAAGAGTGATTTCCGTGGTGGTCACTGGCCGTAGAGATTTAAGGATATTCTGCCAATAATGGTCTAGAAGTGGTGTTTTCCCATCTCTATACCTGGACTGAAACCCTGCCACTGGAGTCTGGTACATCTGGAGACCTTCTGCTGCTTTCCAAATATCACTTCTCCTAACTGTAACCAGGTAATCCATGGTCCCAGTTTCCGTAACATCTGTATTCTCAGTTCTAGTCTCTGTCTCATCTGTACTCCCAGTTCTAGTCTCAAACTTATCTGTATTCTCAGCATGAGCCTTTTGTAGAATCACTTCTGCAATGAGTTCCTTTGTTTTAAGCCGAATATACTCCTCAAGAAATATCATACTTTCAAATGAAAGTTTGGCAGACTTTTTCCCTTCTAATATAGGCACTTCTCGATTAGCTCGGTAGATCCTGCATATACTGGAGGCAATATCATTATCAATCAAACACATATCATTAGTTTCATCTGTATATTGATGGAATTGAATAAGACGTTGCAGAGCTTTACGTGACAGCATGATTTGAGCTTGTTCACTTAGTAAAATGCTTTGGTATTCTTCAAATTGTTCCCATTGTTCATCCACTTCTTTGGCTATGGGTAAAGCAGAGTAAGACACACCTTTTAGGGGATAAACCAAGACCAATTCTGTTTCCACAAGATTATTTTTGCTATCTTGACCCCCTTTTTTACTGTCTTTATCATTTTGGGGATCATCACGTGCATGGATATGTGCCCTGACTCGATGGGCCCGTTTTAAGTGCCTCAATTGCCTCTTCAAAAGCTCATAGTATGCAGTAATCTCCAATACACTCTTTCCCGGAAGATGGTCAGCAATATCTTCCACTCTATGAATAGAGTAGCGAGCCAAGCATGTGAAAAAAACATGTTTCTCTTGGGAACTCCATAAAGTCCCGGGAAGTGCTTTGAAATCATGGTTTGAAGCACTGTACCCCGACTCTAAAGTATCCAAATCTTCATCCCGATCATCGCCACTTCTATACACTTCAATAGGAATATAGTATGCCTTGGAAATGGTATTTTTGCTTGCTTGAAGTCGTGGTTCCTCCTTCTGCATCTCCCGGTTCTTATATTGATAATCATCACTGTCCACATTATCATGCGAAAAGTGGTCCTCCACAGTCTGGTTGAAAAGACAAATGTACTCGAAATTGCCGTGATGACTTTTTAGCAGTTTAGACTTGGATATTTTTTTTATACTTCTTTTCATAGCTTGTTTGGACTCATTCTTGCGCTCATATTCCAGCGTCCTTTCTTCTGTCTCATGGTGCATGCTGATGTCTTCTCACGCGCACCACTACTCATCACTATTTACTCACTACTCCATACTATACTCCATACAACACTACTCCATACACTATACTCCATACACTATACTATACTCCATACACTATACTATACTCCTTACACTATACTATACTATACTATACTATACTATACTACACTATACAAATACAGTACTCCATACAACAGTACTCCATACAACAGTACTCCATACAACAGTACTCCATACAACAGTACTCCATACAACAGTACTCCATACAACAGTACTCCATACAACAGTACTCCATACAACAGTACTCCATACAACAGTACTCCATACAACAGTACTCCATACAACAGTACTCCATACAACAGTACTCCATACAACAGTACTCCATACAACAGTACTCCATACAACAGTACTCCATACAACAGTACTCCATACAACAGTACTCCATACAACAGTACTCCATACAACAGTACTCCATACAACAGTACTCCATACAACAGTACTCCATACAACAGTACTCCATACAACAGTACTCCATACAACAGTACTCCATACAACAGTACTCCATACAACAGTACTCCATACAACAGTACTCCATACAACAGTACTCCATACAACAGTACTCCATACAACAGTACTCCATACAACAGTACTCCATACAACAGTACTCCATACAACAGTACTCCATACAACAGTACTCCATACAACAGTACTCCATACAACAGTACTCCATACAACAGTACTCCATACAACAGTACTCCATACAACAGTACTCCATACAACAGTACTCCATACAACAGTACTCCATACAACAGTACTCCATACTATACTAGTACATTATACCACTACTCTACAGTGTACTCTATACTCTACACCTCTCTACACCTCTCTATGCTATTATGCTCTACAGGTACTATACTATACTATACTACACTATACTACACTATACTACTATCTTACTCTACACAGTAGTTTATACCACCAAAAGTATATATCAAGTGAAGGAGGATATATCAAGATACCAGACCCACAATTATAATTAGTGTAGTGGTAGTGGGTACTGATGTTGGCCAATAACTTGGGGACTTCATTTGGATACCTATAATGGGGGACGAGCTGTACAGTACCTTACAATAAACATACTTTTCAAATTTCTAAGCCCAAAGACTCCTACTTTTATATTTCTTAAGTCTAAAAGTTAGGTCCCAAATGGATATGGTTCTGGTGGTGCCTATGGTTTATCTCCACCAAAAAAAAAAAAGAAAAAAAGAAAAAGGTCACATTCCTATACATTCCCCTACATTCCTATACATTCCTATACATTACTATATGTGGGTTATAAAGTTGTCTATTTTCATACATACACTTTAGTATAGACTATAATGTTAATGTTTCAGCGCTTTACGCTTTCAATTGTGGAGCAGTGATAACGTTTGTTAGATTCCTATAAACTCAACCTAGGGGTGCCGTGACAGATTTACTTATCCGCCTTGTTTCAATACTGCGGATTCCCCTTTTCTTATAGGCCAAGCCATATTGGTCTGCGTAGCAACCAATATGCAGGGTGGCTTAAATAATCCTCCTAGCAACAATTTCTCCTAGCAACATTTCATCTTGAGTTAGAAATGTACTCATCTGCATATGCATCAAGTGTTAAGTTTAACACTTGCATGCTCCTCTATTCACGTTCCAATAGGACACGTAAACCTGAACTTTGCTCACGTGCCATCAGGCACGTGATCATGCGGTACAGATGTGCTGCAAGTTCAACATATAAGACGGGGTCTTATATACAGGACACACGACCAGAGTTGCTCGAATATTAATCTGCCAAGATACCACCATACGGCCAAGTTACATTCCAAGTACAGTCTGCAAGTACAGTCTGCAAGTACAGTCTGCAAGTACAGTCTGCAAGTATACATTCCTGGTGATGGTATACACGAGTAATATTAGAGATCCATGTCTGGATCATAGTATATACATAGAGTAACAATATGAGTAAGCCAGCTTTATATGGTTGCAAGCTGCCTCAAGAGAGAGCAAGTTCTGTCTCTTAATCCAAGTCATGATCAATAGTCCATGATTCTAGTCCATGATCAATAGTCCATGATTCTAGTCCATGATCAATAGTCCATGATTCTAGTCCATGATTCTAGTTCCAAAAGACCGTAGATCCATCCATAGCATTCACGGCTTATTCATCGCTAGAAATCATAGGTCCAGAAATCCATGGTTGTCTAACACTCTCTTGGATATATTCTCAGTAGGCCCTTAGGGTCTCTATAGATGTCCAAATACTCTTTAGAGTATCATATTCATAAAAAACTCCACTTGAGCACTCCTCAAAATGAGAAGTATTCAAGAATCAGAGACCATGATAGTCTTTCGAAAGTCCATATGCTTTGATAGAATGTCCATAGGTATTTAATAATATGTCATGGACGCTTCTCTCTTCTAAGCCATGGTATTAGTGAACTCAACGGTACTCTTCATAATCCTAGTGTTCACAATCCTAGTGTTCACAATCCTAGTGTTCACAATTCCGGTGTCCATAATCCCAGTGTTCACAATATTCAAGATATCCATGTAATGATGACCATAGCCTAATCACAGATAAAGAACATCATGGACTGTTCATATCCCAATTCTGCCACGAATATTGAACTGATATAGATACCGTTCGTTCCAGGCACAAAGTCCCCACTCGTTGACATAAAGTGCAGGCCACACTATTCAGCATCACACTAGTATAGGACCACTAGCACTAGTTAGTCGTACTAGTTATTGAGACGAGTGACGCTAGTAGCACTGATTAGTAGTAGACTAGTGAGACTAGTAACATCAGTACCTTTAATAACACTGTTCAAACCATAGGTGACACCAGCAACACCGATAACATTAGAGACAAGACCAGTAACACGAGTATTACTAGCAACCAACAACACCAGTAGCCTCAGTGAAATGTAACACTAATAACCATTGACACCGGTAACACCAGTACCACTAGTAACATCAATACCACTGAAAATACTGTTCAAAGCATAGGAAACACTGGTACTATTAGCACCGGTAGAATAGTAACACCAGCAAAAAGTAAAACTAGTTTCATCAGTAACATCAGTAACATTAGTTTCATCAGTACCAGTCAATAATATCAGTTAGCTAGTAACACCTGTAACCAATAACATTGGTAACATCAACACCACTAGTAACATCAGTAACATCAGTAACACCAGTTAACTAGTAACAGTAGTAACAGTAGTAACAGTAGTAACACTAAAACACTGCTCAAAGAATGGGTAACACCAGTAACACTATAGACAAGGCTTTCTGGGGACTGGTGGTATTGAAATATTCGAAAGTCATGGGTGTATAGGAATAAAGTGCTATAGAGGGGGCACATCCTCATCATCAGTATCCTCCCACTCATCCTCGTGAAAGTGCTGGTCACTATCATTAGCGGGCAGAGAATCGTTATGGTTTTTAAAGTGATCATCATGAGGTGAGAGTTTCTGGAAGATTTGTGGCATGAATGGTTTAGGTACCTCATCCACATCTTCTCGTGCAAATACCTCCACGTACTCTTCCGGTACAAGGCCATTCTCACCCGTGGCCGGGTTTTCCGCCACCAACCAGCCCTGGCCATTACGGTAAGAGATCCAAATGATTTGGCCCTCTTTTAATTCCACCTCATTATCGTTTTCGGGTTTGAAGTCAAAAAGTGCTATTGCTCGCAGGTTGATTTCATCCAGCAGTTGTGTGTGCGGAGGAAAATCGTAATCCGATGATATTGAAGATCGGGCACTGGTGGGGTAATTGCCAAGTCTAAGGGGGTGATCTTCTAGGTAAGCAAAATCAATAATGGATGTGGTGGGCGCACAGAGCCCGGTGGTACCTTGCATAGATATGGATAGTAATCTGGACGATGTGATTGAGTAAAACTGGATGATCTGATTGAGTAAAACTGGATGATCTGTTTTGACTGTCTGTCTAATTGTACTGTTTGAGTATTGGACTGTTTGAGTATTGGACTGTCTGTCTGTCTGTCTGTCTGTCTGTCTGTCTGTTTGTTTGTTTGTTTGTCTTGTAAACTGTGGTTGTTTGTCTTGTTGATGTGGACTACCTGAAGTATTAATGAGGGTTGATTCAGAGATTGATTTTGGAGTTGGTAGGAGATTTGAGATGTGTTTTCGTTTTATTAAAAACAGTATGATGGATCTGGTTAGGAAAATAGGGAAAACAAACGGAAGACGAAGTCGATGACACTGGGTGCCTTATGCCTAGAGGTGGAGGAGTACGGCCGAATATGGAGCATGACTCGCGGTGCGCACAGGACCATCGGGACGATGACACCCACTAGTGGATTTTTGAACCCCACACGCGATACATAGATCAATCAATCAATCAATCAATCAATCAATCATTCGAACTACACTAGCAAAATAAAACCAACCAATGATTTGAAAACCTTTATGACCCCTTTGCATAATCTTTCATACCAAATGTGGTAATGTCTCATACTAACTTTTATTCATTAAAGAAATCCATAGTCTGAAATGGTATTTTTTACAGGATTGATTTATTATTATATTATAATGTAATGTAATGTAATACATTTGGTTTGGGAGTCTTGCAATACCAATCCAATTAAGGGTCAAACCGGACGGAAGAATATGTACTGGGGTATCCTGTTTCCCTGTTATACTGTTCTGTTATACTGTTCTGTTATACTGTTCTGTTATACTGTTCTGTTATACTGTTCTGTTATCCTATATACAACAACTTTGTTAGGGGTGTACGAAACATCTTGAAGTATTGATTTGAATCACCATTCCTCGCTGGTTTGAACCATTCTGTCTTTTTGATTTGAACCATATTGTCGTGCTGGTTTGAATAGTTTTGAAAAACACTGTATATATATATGAATTATTGTATAATACTGTTTTTTTTGGGAAGGGAAGGGAAGGGAAGGGAAGGGAGAGGAGGTTGGGAAAATCACGTGCTCACGTGGTTTGGACTTTTGGAACCTTTGTTGTATGACTCTGTAACTCTAACTCTAACTCTAACTCTAACTCTAACTCTAACTATCTGACGAATACTAATGTACTGTGGTGTTACTAGTTTATGTGATTGTTCAATAAATAAGGTTATCATTTTTGGAGAGGGAGGTTGAGCCATACCGGTTTGTTTATGTGTAAGTGTTTGAGTGTAAGTGTTGAGTGTAAGTGTTTGTTTTTAGTGTTCCTTTTTAGTGTTCCTTTTTAGTGTTCCTTTTTAGTGTTCCTTTTTAGTGTTTGTTTTTAGTGTTTCTTTTTAGTGTTTGTTCTTAGTGTTTGTTCTTAGTGTTTGTTCTTAGTGTTTGTTCTTAGTGTTTGTTTCTTCAAACCTTTGTTGGGGGCATCTCTTACTGTCTATTGGTCCCGTTTTAGAGTGGTGGTGGTCTATGATATTATATTTAACAACATTGGCAATTTTATGTTTAGAAGATGAAACTGTAAGATCCATATTGTTAGATTCTTGAATACGTCTAATACTGGTGGGGGAGTTATGTTCATTCTTTGATGGATTCCCAATAAGTGCGAATCTGAGTAATTATGTAGCTAGCCAGTGAATACTGGAGAGTCAGGCGGGGCGGTGCGGTTAAAAGCCATGTCATGGGTTAAAGTGCGTTGGGTGAGTCACTGGCATTCGTAGACTCAAAAGATACCTCTGTGTGTAGTGTGTCTACCCATAGTAGGGGTAACACATATCATATCATATCATATCATATCATATTATCAATAGTTGCGGGTTGGCTTAGGGGTTGATCTTCGCACGACTTTCTCCAGAATCATTAATTATATAGCCTTTTGATTACCTCTATATATGTATCAGGCTTTTAATGATACATCTCTTATTTCCATTAACTATACTGCATTTCTATGACTTTAATCTTTGTTGTTTGTTATGTAATACTTAGCTTCTTCTACAACACAGTATACAGTGATTTTTAAAAGTATTCAAATCAGCGAGGCAAAATTAAACCACCCAATAGTTCAACAAATTATTGTTTTTAATACTTAATAAAGATTTCATATATGCAGGTAAGGTTATTTCAAATCCTTGATCTTTTGCAATCTCTAAGTCTTACAGTGTTATTCAAAAACTATTTAAACCAGTGCGACAAAATGTTTCAAACTAGCAAGACAAAACGATTCAAACCACACTAAGCAAAATTCAACAACCCAATAGTTCGACAAATTATTGTTTTTAATATTTAGTAAAGATTTCACATAAACAGTTTATTTCAAAATCTGGGTCCTTAACACCATTTTCAACTCGTAAGTACGATACTTGGACAATTGTTGGTCTGCTTAATTTTACTAGTCTGGTTTGAACCATATTGCCGTACTGGTTTGAACCATATTGCCGTACTGGTTTGAACCATATTGCCGCACTGGTTTGAACCATATTGCTGCACTTGGTTTGAAGGGATATTCAAATAGACGGTATAACCCCAAACTGGGTACCTTACTTCATGTTCCATTCCGGTTTGACCCTTGATTGCTACCACACTACCACAACATCCCAAATCTAGTACATATGTTGCAATCATCCAGATTCAAGGTTTCAAAATATTGATTTTTCATGAAGGTTGGTGTGAATCATTATGCCATTTGGTTTGAAAACACTTTGGGGAGGGATACGAAACTTTGTGAATTATTGGTTTGTTTAATCTTGCTAATGTAGTCCGAATCATTTTGTTTTCTTGGTCCGAATCATTTTGCTAGTGTGGTCCGAATCGTTTTATCGCACTGGTCTGAAACGTTCTCGAATAACACTGAATTCTCATTTCCTCGCTTTATTCATTTTTTCCTCACTCCATTCACTTCCTCACTCTTTTTCTTACCAACACCTTCTCACCACCATTACATTTTTTTCCATCCACCACTGATCTTTTTTCTCAGAACCATACATTTTTTTCCATCCACCACTGATCTTTTTTCTCAGAACCATACATTTTTTTCCATCGACCACTAAACTTTTTTCACCCTGATCACCATACATTTTTTACTACTCCACTACTTTTCTTCTCACTCTGCTCCTTTAAAAGATAGCATGTTCTACGTGTAAATTTACAGCAAAATATCAAATTACTCTGGGAATATACTCCCCATCAGAGTATGCTTTTCTATCTCTGTAGACATTAAGAACCGTACATCCCTTAGGTTATATGATTCTGGGTTATATGATTCTCACTTATACTACTACATACTCATATTATTATTACCTCTACACTATTAAGTTATTAGAAGCTTACCTCAGTGTTTTAGTAGAATAGAGTGGTCTTTTTTTTTAATACTCACCTTACTTCTCACACCTCCATTTCTTCCCATTTCCACTTCCTCACTTAACTTCTCTCTCCTTTTTATCAACAATACGAGCATTTAATACCTATATAGGTGCCATTGTGTTATACTACTAACTACTGCCACCATCAAGAGTAACTCTTTTCAAAACATTCATTTTCAAAACATTCTTTATACAAAACAGTATGTCTTATAAATGTATCAGGGTCCCTATGGTTTAAATGAAGTTTTATATCCTGTTAAACAAGAAGAATTTCGACTATAGTATTCACAAGAGTACAGTAATGAAAATTTATAGAGTATAGAGTATAGAACATTGTCATAATGGGTTACGACCACTGCTACATATAATTATAAGTAGCTCCAAATACAGTATCTTTCAAAACTATTCAAACCAGAGTGCGACAAAATGTTTCAAACTAGCAAGACAAAACGATTCAAACTGTTGAAACATGAGAACCAGTACATCTCTGTTGTACTGCATGTTACATGTGACTGCAGGTAGTTGGGACAGACGAAACAGTGATATGCAGGAACAGACGGAGAGTGGACGACGTCCCGCGAAAAAGGCAGCGTGGCGTTAACTGAAGAGGTATCAGAATAAGAGACGACTCTGGGGCTAAGTATAGATTTGATATTATAAGTTCCAGTCCATGCATTAGTAGACCATAAAGTTCAACAGGTTATGAGCCCTGAAGTGCTTATCCAGAAATTGGAACTACTTGGGCATCTGGACTATAATGAGAAAGCTCCAATTTTCAAGGCGAAGCTAGTGAAAGCCTTGAAAAGAACAGAGCAGGTTGATTTATTTGGTTATTCGGTGAAAAGCCAAAGAAGATCCATCGAAGGAAATGCAATGTGTTTATTACTGAAAACTAGTGACTCAACAG